>CM023481.1:3076200-3315752 GCA_013339685.2 Hyalomma asiaticum | reverse complement strand
TTGTCCCTAGCCAGACAGCTACACTAAGTTTCAGTTCATCTGCACAGCTTTAGGCTACTCTTAATTTCGACACGCGCTAAATTTTGTCTCTTCCTCGAGAGGATTTGTTGAAAACAGGAGCGGTCGAAAAACATGTTACCGGTATGCGATTGCGTTTACAGTTTGCGAAAACAAAACATATGGATTCATGCCCGTGAGCGTTTTCAAGGCTAGCAGCGATATACTGACCTTTACAGAGCCTGTATCTTGACGTACTGTGACGTTCACGCAGTGCGGCGGGCCCTTGATCGCACTCGTCTGCAGGCAGAGTGATTCGACGCTGACCTCGGTGTCTGTACTGGACTTGATGCCGCAGCAAACGACGTGCCCAGCGTTGAACGTCGCTTCGCCTTCATTTACACACCTTTGCGTCTCATTAGCGAGAGAAAGTATGGCCTGCAGCGAAACTAAAGGGCCTGACGTGCTTTGTTGCTCGAGACGCACACGCTTCCGAGATTGAGTTATCACCGTCTCGGCAGCCATTTTGGATCTACCGTCGCGCCGCCTATAGTCGCTGGAATGACTGAATACAGTCGTTCTTTAAGAAGTGCAGCATATCCAATGCGCTTGATGGCACCGAGGATTGCGCACTGTTTGAAGACAGCGACAAAGAAGTCAGCGACGACGACTCGGAATGAGCGCGGCATCTTTATGATGCAAATAACTAGCAGCAGCGCGAAAAAAAACCACGACAAAGAAGAAACACACGCAGTAGGACTAGCGGCTGTGTGTTTCTCGAGTCATTTGCATCGTGAACCAACTGCTCCGTTTCATGTTCAATAAATGTTTTCTTTTTGTGAACGCTGTCTTCGCCGTTTTGTCCGGCCTACATTCGAGGTAAGTTTTTTTTTCGGGCTTCGGACTTTTGGGGGTCGGCTTAGAATCGGGGCCGGCCTAGATTCGAGTAAATACGGTACGTCTAGCAGCAGCACCATCTTGGGCTGTTTGCTCGGCAGGCTCTCTGTCCGGCCGCGTGCATTCACTGCGTGTGTTTCAGCAAGTTCTTGCTTTCGCTATGTGTAAACATTGGGGAATCGTTAGGTAGGTTCACTTGTGAGTGTGTGGGACCTGACTGATTAGAAGGACAGTTGCCATTGACATTGCTTTGCGTGTTATGGGGCGCAAGCAGAGGCGGGGTAAGTGGGGCCAGTTTGTAGCAGTAAAACTGGAAAATTGGGAACCGTATCACCTCTTTTTTTTTGTTTGAGTTACTGTTGTAAGATGCCTCGCCTCATAATGGGAATACTGCTGCTTTTGCTAACAATGGTGCCACTCATTAAGGCTCTAGCCTTAACGTCTCAATCAGAGTAGCCTCAATGTTTCAGTCAGTGTCTTAAAAAGAGGATGGTTCCGAAATTATGAAAAATGATCACAAAAACGATACTTCGAGAAATAAATGACTAATCATATAATACTATATATCAAACATACACTTCATTCAATGCGGACATGACTGAGGCATAATGAGCATGACAACCAGGCTAAGAAGTGAGTTGCCTGTCGAGAAATCAGTGATTGAAAATCGTAAAATAATGTTTGTAAGTCACACAAGTTAGGTTAGAGTGGTTATGATAATCAGAGTGCACTGTGATAAGGACCAGATGTGATATTGGTCATAGTCATGTTTATGACATGATGTGCTCACTTCATCCTATGACATGAACATGACTCTGCAAACATAAGTCTACTGGAAGGGGATCAATATGGGTGTCAAACAAAAGGTGCATGTCGAAGAATGTAATATGGGTCATAGACATTACATCACGTGCTCATGTCATGAACATGACTGCAAAAATAAACGTAAACGAAGGAGGTCAAGATGGGTGTCAAATGAAAGATATAGATCGAGAGACGCGATATGAGTTGGTCATCTTCATAACATGAAATACATGATATGACACGAGCATGACAGAGCGAAAATTAACGGAAGGGGGTTAAGATGGTAGTCAAAGGAAAGGTAGAGCTCGAGGGATGTGATATAAGTTATAATCATAATCATACCATCAATTATATGGTATTACATGAGCATCATTATGCGAGAAGCCATGAAAGGAGGTCGATACAGGTTGTAAAACGAAAGGCACTGGTGGAGATGTGATGTGAGTTACAGTCATTTTCATGCCATGGTTTGATCATGGCACGACATGATTATGACTCAACATGAAAGATTTAAGGGGGTTAAGATGGGTGTCAAACGAAAGGTGCAGCTCGAAGGATGTGATGTGTTCATGACATGACATGATTGTGGCTGGACATGAAGACAAACTCAAGTAATAGTGCAACGGCGTTCGGGCACTGATACTAAGTCAAGTGAACTATAATGAGGTGTGATAAAGTCAGCCTGTAAATGCCGCATGTATATCTGTGTACATAACATATCGTAAAATTTTGTGGCATGATGTATAAGCCATGGAATATATGTGCGACATTTACTGAATTGAAACCAACTATTGATAGAAAGCTACTGTTGGCTAAAGTTCCTTCATCTTGGTTAACTGTCAGCTATTGTGTGCTGACTTTGTAATGAATAACGTTGGCCAATACATACAAACCTCGCTGGCATTTATAACATCGGCTCCCATGGTGCGTGAGACCTGGATTTTTCTTGTTCTGCTCGGGTTTCCCATTTATTGCAGTCATGGTTAAAAAGCATTAACTGGGGTTCGTTTTCGCAGCCTGGTTCGTGACAGACTTCCGTCGAACTCCCCACTTCTTCAGGGAAGCGTCCGCGTCACAGAAGGTGCTGGCACACGTTTGCCGTTCAACAAAACACGCCGGCCTGGTTTGCTCTGTGCAGGACCGACCTGCACGCTTGTACGCTGTGCATAATTTTTCTCTTGGTTAGGTGGATGGCCTTTCAAGCACCCGAGTGTAAATGCCTTCGTCCCTAAAATATATATTTATATAAAAAGGTACGAGCACACACTAGAAAGACAAAAATGAACTGGTAAGACAGAAGCGTAGAGCCTCCCTCCAACAAACGACAAAGGTTCCAGGAATGTGCGTGCAGCAGCTCACATAAGAAGACAGACCGTTTCTTGGCTGCTGCTACAGGCTGAAAGTCGATGAGGAAATGAAAAGCTTGTTGTACATGCCAGAGGCATACAGCAGCAAGGACAAGAGCAACAAAAAAGAAGAAAAAGGAATATCCGTACTAAAACCCCTTGCTTTGCTGGTACCTTGAAACTCGTTTAGCTCTCATATTTGAAGCTAATCGAGCAGGGATAGAGAACAAAAGAAATCTGGGAGCTTCGTACCATATGCTAAGAACAGCACTGACTATGGTTGAGGGGGTGTTAGTGACACGAGCGTAAGGCCGTGTGGGAACATGAGCGGTGTGGCGTTTCGGCACGAGTATACGTGAGTGAGTGCGCAGCCGCACTCCTCCTGCGCAACATTGTGTGTACTGCACAGCTGTTTATGTGCAGCATTTCTTTTCTTCTTGTTGTAGGTGCAACCGCAAACAATGCAGTGATGCCCTGTCGATAGACTGTTCTGAAAGGACACTTGAAAGCGCTATAGTGAGCGGAAAACAGCGCGCGCACTATGCAAGCATGGCAATACGTATGGGCGGCTCCGCATAGCAAACAGCCCACCCAACCATATCACATCCTCTGGACATTTATTAGATATCCACAATAAGATACCTAATGTCTATAGGATATCTACGAAGGTTGTTCTAATGTTAAATAAATATTTAGAGGATGTCCATTTCGAACAGAGTGGACATCCTCCACAGCTGCTCCACATATAGATTGACTGGATGTTAGTGGACATCCACTGAATATCCTCATGAGTTCAGCTTATGATATTCATACGATGTCAAAGGACATTTACGTTTAGGTGCAGGGACCCATGCAGCCAGCAGCAGCATGTACTAGCAGTGGTGCACCGACGAGGGGGGTTTCGGGGGTTAGAACCCTACCCCCCCCGAGGCCGACCTCACCCCCATCCCACTCCGTAACTGCTCCTATGTCCTAGAAGAATGTGGAGCTAATCTATCTGCAAAACGCCGAAAAAAATAATAAAAGTAATCATCATCACTGATGTTACTATTATTTGGCATTTTATTTACTTTTTTTACACACGCAACAACTGTGTAATCGCATGCCCGGCCCTTCGTGAAAAATTGACCCCCCCCCCTGGCAGAGATCCTGGGTGCACTACTGTGTACTAGTATATAATTAGTTCAACACTCAACATCCCTGCCTTTATGAAAGAGTCAAATTTATTCAAAGAGTGACGGGGCAGAAGCACCTGTCTCAATCTTCATCTGTGTGTGTGTGTGTGTTTTTCGATGTCCGCAGCAGGCGTTGCAAAGACACTTCTCGGGGGCACTGTTAGCAGATTTCATGTGCTTCACCTGAAAGAGATATTTACATGTGTTCAGTCCAAATGCACGCAACTTAATAAACTCGATTGTACCAGAATCAACAATCAAGTTTCATATAATGGGACATCGCATAGCACGTCAGCGCTGACATGAAAAATATCACAGTCACCTTACACGCGACCACACCTTGACCAGATTCTATGATGTCGAGTCAACAGCGTTCTTTTTCCTGGTATTTTGTCTCACACAACACGTTGACAACGGCCAACAGCTTTTCAAGCAACATGTCATGCAAATCACACTCAAGCCGTCAAAATTCACATGCTGACAAGCGGGCTTCTCGGAATAAACATAGACGTGCACACGCACGCTGAAAACTGGTGTTGAAACATCATCATCATCATTATCAGCCTGTTTAGGTCCACTGCAGGACGAAGGCCTCTCCCAACGATTTCCAATCCACCCTCTCCTGAGCGAGTTGGTTCCACTTTATGCCCGCAAACTTTTTAATTTCATCGCTCCATCTAACCTTTTGCCTACCTCTGTTGCGTTTTCCCTCTCGTGGTATCCATTCCGTCGCTCTTACTGTCCACCTATTATCCTTCCTCCTCATGACATGTCCTGCCCAGGTCCACTTCTTTCTTTTAATTGATAAGATAATATCGGCTACTCCTGTCTGTTCTCTGATCCATTCCGCTCGTTTTTTATCTCTTAGCGTTACCCCTATCATTTTTCTTTCCATTGCACGTTGCGTGCTGAAATGAACAGAATGAACAGAAATGAACAAAAAAAAATCACAGCATATCCACGAGGTGAATGATGGTGAGGTGGGCGAAGCTCCGGAAGTTATGGGTGTCGGATCGTCGGTGGGGCATGGACGAAGCGGAGCGGCGGGCGCGGAGGGCCGCGGCGGCTCGTGCTCGTCCCCAGGATCCCGCGGTGCGAGCCCGAGAAGCAGCGGCGAAGCGAGCGCGGCGCCTGGCGGATCCCGAGACGGTGCGCGCCAATAGAGCATTTTAGCTTGGCGTGTTTACGCTCCGCTCAGAGCCTAAGCGGAGCGCGAGTGCAACTGCGCATGCGCTCTCCGGTACGGAGGCAAGCGGGCTACCGGAGCGGGGGGTGGGCTCCGCTTACGAGCCGGTTTAGCGGAGCGCTGAGCGTCACTACGCGCGCGCGCTCATATCCAACATGGTTGCCCCCACGAGTGGCATGCCTTGCACCGCGGCCGGATCGGCGTCATCGTCCAGCGCACATTGCAGGCCCCGAAAAACGATTTCGCATCGACGAGGATTTGCGCCTGACCCGCGATGTGGCTAGTGCAGACCGATACAACGGCCCACGGCCCCCAAGCCTGGGATAAATAAATCACGAAAACGTCTCCAGCACATAGGCAAATGTCAACAAAGCTTGGACTGGATCCGGATAGCATTCGATGGCTATCACCAAGCCAACCCTTTATTCTTCACACGGTAAAATGCACCAATAACGCGTTATTCAAGCACATACCTATTTGTTTATAAAGAAGTAACTCATATTTATTTGTTTTCCTGAGTGAAATTGACAAAAAGTGATTTTAGTTTTGTTTCGCTACGCCGCATTCAGCCCGAGGGCGCTGCGATCTCTAAGGCCACGTTCCGCTATACAAAACGTGTAACTAAAACGCGACAGTCTTCTCCCGCTCCGCTGCGCCTTAGCGGGGCCACTCGGAGCGGAGCGTGCCGTAAACACGCCAAACTAAAATGCTCTAATGACGCCGCGGCGCAACGTGCACTCCGAGCAGCGGACCCCGAAGGCGAGCCCGAGAAGCGGCGGCTAGAGTCACTGTATAGGCTCCCTTTAGGGAGCCAGAGTTGCGCCACTGTTTTCCGTGCGCCGCGCGCCCCGCCTCCAGTGATTTCAGCGCCACTATTCGCCTAGCGCTATCACGTGGTCAAAAGTGGTTCCGCCGCGCTGCGGAGAAGCCCACACTTGGCAGCCGATGCCAACGCTCCGCACGTTCCGGCCGGCCAAGCGCAATCGACATCGGCTCTGTTATTGTTCTGGCTGCTGCTGCTTTGATGCTGCTGGTCAAGGCAGGTGTGGTGTTTTTGTAGTGTTATAAAAAAAAGGTGCAGTGCAATAAATTTTTATGTTTGCGTGTGTTCATTGTTTTAGGATGTGACGAGTGCAATAAAAGCCTCATGATATGTTTTTGTAGTGTTATAGAGGTGCAGTGTAATAAATGTTTGTATGTTTTCTTGTGTTCATTGTTTTAGATTGTGAAAAGTGCAATGAAAACCCCATGATATGTTTTTATAGTGTTACAGAGGTGCAATGCAATAAATGTTTGTATTTTTGCTTGTGTTCATTGTTTTCGAATGTGACGAGTGCAATAAAAGCCCCATTAAGATCTCAATTTTCTGGTCCATGTGCATTAAAATTATTAAGTACAAAGCACCAGCTGTGCTTTGTCCTTGTGTAATTACTTTAATTGCATGCTGTGCAGCGGGTGTTGCTTTAAATAGATTAGTGTTCAATGAGGAAGGAATAAACGCTTGGCTTCTCTTTATCTATCCACGGCACTGCTCAATTTGTATTACCCACAGATGCAGTGAATCGTTATACATGCAGAGTTGGTCAGCGTATGTCGGCTGCATACGCCCAAATGGGTCTGCGACGGGTAAAACGCTAAAAATAAATGGGGAAGTTAAGCTAGAATTATTCGAATCGGCAACGTGTTGCAACTAGCGCATGAATTTAATGCAGCTTTCAAACCTTAAGCGAAAGGAATTTTGGACGCGACAGGGCTGTTGAACAACGATTCACATCAGCTGTCGCGAGCCGCGATTGTAATACGGGCGTCGCACGGCCACTTTCGATCGCTATCCAGCCCGATTCAGTTGAAAACTACAAAACTCCAGCGGGCTTCCTTAGGCAGTTAACGAAGGAGCCAAACGCGACAAACAAATTCCATCCGTAACTGGCTCGATCGCGATCATAAGTTTCATATCTGTAAATGAAAAAAAACAGCGGGAAAGAAGACGAAGCAAATGTGTGACCAACTATATATATATATATATCTCACTGGCTCAACGAGCCACAAGCCTGCGATTTAATGTCATCGGTGTATGTGTCAGTCATTCGACGCATTTTGTTTATTACATACCAAAAACGTCAGCATAAAATTAAGGATTGTAAGCGCGACCCGAGCAACCGAGTTTTGCTCGTAGCTCCATAAAATATAGAAAGAAAACAAACAAACAAAAATTAATAAAGCAACACTGTTCCTCTGACGCGCGAGCGCGGCTCCTACGCGGGTGGTGAGTGGCTTTCCCGCAAGACATCGGAGCCCAAGATGGCGTACCTTTATAGAGGCTGGAAGCGTTTTCCTAGTGTCAGGAACGGGCGCCCTTTCCCTAAGCGCCGGTGAAACCAGTTCGGGTGCTCGGCGGCCGGGTAGATGGGGGCGCTGCTGCTCTCAGGCGGGTGTGTGCCGAAGCAGCCGAAGGAATGCAGACCAAAGTCGCCAGACTGCTGTAGCACGTGTGTCGGCGGTGTTTACCTTGTTCCTGCGCTATTTTACGTTGACACCGCAGTGCTACAACCTGATGCGATGCAACGTGCTGGACTACTGTGACAATGCCTTCGAAAAAAAGAGAGGACGTGTTTTGTTCGTTGTTGTAAAGGCAGTTACAAGTCGTCAACAGAAAAGGTTTCGTTGTTCCGCGCTGCGTCTGGCCCTGTTCGCCTGAAGGAATGGGCCAGGAATATCAAGAGGGACGACAAGGTGCTCACAGATACCTGCGTTGTGTGTTCTGGACACTTCGATGAGCGATTCAATCAGAACGTTCAGGCACGTAATCAACGGGGACGTTGTCTAGCTCGACCGCTAACGCCCGGCGCGTACGTGGGACGCCGTTCCCACGAAGCAGCTACCGAAAAAGAGAGCATAAAGATACCTGATCAACAGCTACATAGCACCGGCGAAGTGCAGAGCTCTGAACAACCCACCTGAAGCCGCCTGAGCACAGACCTGCTGCACCTGATATGAAACGCCGCAAAGACCATTCCCGTTGGGGGAAACTGAGTTGCCGTCGGCATTCTGCAGCAAGATTCAGCTTCCATGTGATTCCGCTGCTTTGTGCTTCGCATAACACACCGGTGCGGAGCCGTGGGATGTCCGTGTCTCGAGGCACGTTGCGTTTTCGACGTCCATGGAAGCTGCTGCGACGCAGGAAAACTTGCATACTTGCCGCGTGTTTTGCCGTGGCGTTAAGATGGATGAGTTTTGCGTAAGCAACGAGTTCGAATTGCTGCCCAGGCGTTGAAAAGGTCGACGAAATACGACTTTGTCCAGGGAGTGGTATTGAGCCTGTCACCAGTGGTCATTGCGTGCGGTTTGGTGCTTTTCGGTGTCATTTTTCCCGTTGAAGAAAGAAAATTCCATTTTGTATGGCTACTTGCGTGGCCTTCATCACTCTGTGTCAAACAGCAGCACAACAGGGACGAAGTTTAACTACACAGAAACATCCGAAACGTGCGGTCTCGTTTCTCTCCATTGCACTGCTGTTTTAACTGTGGTCTAACTCGCTCAAACCAATGTTTTATTTCATCGACAGTCGTTTTAACATGCTCGTTAATTTTAGAAAACTACTGGGACTTCATAGGTGATTGTGTCCCTGTTGTTTCGTACTTGCGTTACCTTGGAAAAGGTATCCCGCAGTGGTGGCCGATGGAACACACTCCGAACTTGCGAGCGCCCGCCGAAAAGCGCCCCCGCCTGCGGGCGCAAGCGGCATCTACCGGAGCATAGCAAAGTATTTCACCTGGCTCGCGCCTTTCACGACACTAGGAAAACCTTCTAGCCTCTATACCCAGGCACAGCCCGCGCAGCAGCCAATCGGAGAGTAGCGGCACTTCCACAGCCATCTAGTGGCGATTCACACAAGCGCACTATTGCACACACTTCTATTGGACCAACGCCATCTAGGAAATGAGACGAGAAATGGTGATGACGACACAGATTGTGTACAGCGCCATCTAGAATATCATCACTCAACTGCAGTTTGTATGTACTTCTATGAGACAGCGCCATCTATTATACTGTTCGGGAGATACTGCCGGTTACGCGTGACAAGGTTAGACTAAGAGGAGCTTCGCCCCTAAAAATGTAGTTACCTCCAAGTAGTAGAGTGGCGTAGGCAGGCATGGGCTGACCAGGCTTCCATCACACAACACCACCAACTTCTTTCATCGGAGAAGGAGGAGATACTACTGAAGCGAAGCGCGCACGCGCTCTCTACCCGCTTTATTTATTGCAGCAGCTGTTGGAGAGAGGGAAGGGAGAGGAGAGTCGCGCATGCGTAGTGTGAGTGCGGACGCTGGACGCGTGACATACCCGCGAGCAAGAGGTGCTCCGCATCTAAAAAAAAACGCACGTACAAAGGACAGGCATTCCAAGCATGCAAAACAAACTTGGCCACATGGAGCCTCCGCTCACTCAGATTTATCAGGACGCTTTATTTTGAATAAACTAGTGTTTAGATGTATGAAATACAAAGATTTCGCGGAACTATTAATTAAATTCCAAGTTAAAGCACCGAGAAAGTCCTGCACTTATTCGTCATTACATTCGAGCGTTGTATGCACTACCATTATTTGCTTGTCTGGTGCGCAGAATGGGGGACGAAAATATGGCATGTCTGTAACATGGAACTCACTGAACGGGATATTACTTCTCTGTTAGGCAGAAGGAAACTCACTATTCTTTGACCTCGATTAGTAAGGAAGCCAAATAAGTTATTTACATACCAAGTTTTCATGGCCAGGAATGGGGGACATTTACGTAGTTGCGGAAGTGTCCTCTAGGTGCCACTACTGAGGCGAAAATTGTAAAGCCCCTAGAAAATCCGCCTTTGGATGGATGGATATTAGGAGCGTCCCCTTTATAACGGGTCGGTGGCCGGGCCACCAAGCTCTAGCTTTATTTCTTTTTCATTTACAACCATTTCTTTTCCCGAATCACACATATTTTCACAACTAATTTTTTTCCTCGTCTATTTATTTTATCTATTATCGTTCTGCTGTGATGTAACAATCTTACCCGAACTACCTTGCGCTTTTGTTTGCTCCATACTTTTGCGCCACCAATGCATGTCTGTGTGGCGGCCTGTGTGGCGGCCTCTCGCGGATACGCCACGAAACAATCTGTACGGCGTCGCGCCGAACCTGCCGTGCGCTACCGCAGCGTTTCTCTATGGCAAAACATGGTCGGGCAGGGACACACACAGTGAGCATTGCGGTTGCTTTCGATTTGAAACGCTGTAAGAATTTCTGGGAGGCCTCTCCGGCATGGTGAACAAAAGAACAGACCATGAGAAAGCCTTGGGTGTCTAAAAACGTCGCAAAATGCCGCCCGAACGGGAAAAGCACGGAGGCTAGCAGAAGCCGCTCGCCCCCGCGTGGTCACTTGAGGGGTGGAATCCGGTTTGTTTGAGACCGCGCGCGTATACGAAAGAGAGGTGGGGGTGACTTCCCGTGAAAGCGTACGGCACCTGCCCATGTCCGGCTGTCTACATGCTCGAGAGACGCCAGGATCGCTTTTGCTGACTTTTTGTGTATTGTTATTTGTTGTTTTGTTGCTTTTCTCTACGTCCCCTTTCCGGTTTCTCCCTTCGAAAATGAACCAGTCGTCTTGGCGCGCGCGGTTGAGGTGTCCTCACTGAGAGACAGTTACCGTGCACTCTTCTGGTGCGCTGAAAGTGAATGGACGTGTCGTGCTTTTTTCAACTGTCCGGCTAGCGCTCAATCCGCGTAAGGTTTGCTGCCAGTAGTGTTTGTTCAGGTCACGGAGCACCAGCATACCTGGCCAGAGTCATGAAGGGATGTACAACGAGGCCAGGATCAATGAAAACGCTAAGCGAAGTGCAAGTGAAGGAATTCATGGCAGCAACGAACGACGAATGTTCGGGGATGAGGTGTGTGTGCGCGATCCAATGTTTGAGTTGAACCCTCCGTCAACTCACGGACTTATGTGAAGTATTCGTCCTCCATCATCGATACAACAGGCAACGTGCTGGAATAACACCTCTATCTTGCAGGGTACGATTTCGTTATTGTGTTGGTCCGAGTGACCATGTGCATTGCCGGATGTCTTTTTTTTTTTGCCTATCCGTGTCGTTCTTACAAAAAAAAAAACTGTTTGATTACGGGAGTACGGAGCAATGGTTTCACTGAACTACAAGTTCTGATGTGTTCTTCGCGCGTTCTTTGTGGCTAAGGCCGTGTCAAATACGCGGCATTTGCCTGTCTGCACCGTACGATGATGTGAGAGAGCTTCATGTTACCAAAAATGTGTGTGTGGATGGCGCACCGGCCCAGCTTGCGCCGAGTATCATTACTTTCGGTAACGAGTACACCGTTCCGCACTGCGCGCCGCTTGCGTCGTCTGCTACGATGCCGTACGGGTCGTTTGCGCCGGATGCGGCGCATGCGCACTCGGACCATGCAAAAGGCGGCGCTGCACTTGCCAAGCCAGTGGGAAGGGAAGGGAAGCTCAGAGTAAAATTAGGTACGAACAGAGATTAAGGAATATGAAAGAAAGCAGATGGGCAGCGAAAGTATTCAGGTATTTGTATAGGAAGAACGTTGATTCACAATGGAGGAAGAGAACTAGGAAGCTTACCAGTAAGTATACATCCAGTAACGAAACGGATGGGACGAAAAAGAGCGTTAAGAGCATGGTCAGAGCGGCAGAGAACTCGGATTGGATAGCAAGAATGGAGAAGAAACCGGCATTGAACAACTACCGAAAAGGGAAAGACGAAATCAAGAGAGAAAAATTTTACGATAATTCAAAGGGAAGCGCTTTACTGTTTGAGGCAAGGTCCGGTTGCCTGAGAACCCGAAGTTACAGAGCGAAATTCAATAAAGAAGGGGATACATGTACGTGCTGTGGAAAAGCTAGGGAAACGACAGACCATATTTTGATTGAATGTACAGATGTCCACCCAGGTGTAGCTGTGGACACTACCCTACAGGAGGCCATGGGTTTCAGGAGTAACAGGGGAAAGCTGAACATGCCGGCGATAGATATAAGTAAAAGGCGCTTAGAGCATTGGTGGCGCAAAAGTATGGAGCAAACAAAAGCGCAAGGTAGTTCGGGTAAGATTGTTCCATCACAGCAGAACGATAATAGATAAAATAAATAGAGGAGGAAAAAAATTAGTTGTGAAAATATGTGTGATTCGGGAAAAGAAATGGTTGTAAACGAAAAAGAAATAAAGCTAGAGCTTGGTGGCCCGGCCACCGCCCCGTTATAAAGGGGACGCTCCTAATATCCATCCATCCATCCAGTGGCGAGGGGAACTAATTGAGGCATTGTATCGCCCCTTCGGTCTCGCTCTCCCGCACCCCCTCCTGAGCATTGTGCCCCCCTTCGCTGGACCACTGCCGCTCGATTAGCAACGCACGAAGTACGGCCTGCTACGTCGCGTGGCGAACAAAAGCGCAGCTGTGAGGGTAAAGTTGACATCCGTACTTTACGCAGCAGGAACTGTTTGTCGTTCGCGATATAAGCAGCGGCCCGTAAGCTTTCGCGAACGGTGTGCGGCAGGTCATCGTTCCGCTAAGGTGGACGCGCCTTTAACCTCTTCATCGCGATCGTTTTCCACCCATTCACATCTAGCGCATCACTGTGATCGAAGCCCTGTACTAACAACACACTGTGCATGTGAAGTTTTGCATTTATAAAACAAGCGCAAAATCGTTCCTTCGACTGAGTCTTCAGTTTTCACCATTCCGCGCTCTCGGCGTTCTATCTCTGTACGATACGTGCTCTGAGACGTCTTTACTTGTTTTTTTTTTTATTGCGAATAATTCAGCGAATACGGGTAACAGCAACTCGAAGCGACACGGGCGCACGGACTAACGACGACATCGCGACCAGGTCGCATGTTTACATTCCAACCTTTTTATTTTCTTTTTTGCCCCTCTAACAGCACTACATTGCGTGACAAATTTAAATGAAACACGGCCACAGGAGGTTCGGACGTCGTTTTCTGACGCGTTCAATCGTCTTCCACGCCAAGGATACGTGAAAAACGGCGGTAAACTTATAGCATGCAGCACGCGCAGCCGTTGCAGCTGTGCTTTGAGAACTAGAACTAAGACCCGCAGAACTAGAACTAAGAGCCGCAAGCCGCGCATAACCGCGGCTTGCGGCGCTCAGTTCCGATCGTGAAGGGATGAAGTCCTGTCACGACGCGGCAAATTTTAAGCGTGTAGTTCAATCGCGCAGTCTAGCAATAGAAAAAAGAATGTAAAGCGCATCACAACTACTATATACAGCATTGCCAAAGGCACTTCTCATGTGTATGCTATCGCAGCCGCAAGCGATTTGCAAAAGCATCGCTTTCGCTCACGGCTATGTGAATTAAACTCGTATATATTTGTTTCACGCACTTGAGTGAATGCAATTCGTATGACATATCTATAACTTCCCCACTTTAATAATACACAGCGACCGCGATTACTTCTGCACATCGAGCTAAGCTAATGCCGTGCGCACTTTGCGGTAAGCGTCATCGCTCTGTGTCCGCACTTTGTTTATGCCAGGAAACTTGGTGTCGAGCACTACACTCGACAAACTTGTGACAATGCTATTTCTCTCAAATGAAACAAGCTGCACTAACGGTAAGTAATTACACATATGCTTAGCCGTGACGAAAATGTTTGGCGCATAACCGATCAGCCGGCATTACAGGTTCGTCCCTTTCCTTAAGACAGACATAAACAGGAAACCGATAAAAACCTATCGCGCATATCTTGTACGTTGCTGAGCAACCAACCCACGGCGTAGGTCAACGGTGAACACTTTTTTCTTCATTGCACGGCGGTGAGAAGCGCCCGCACCAGCGAAAACGCAGCCGCAGTGATGTTCCGTCCTGCGCCGAAGAATTCCCTTTCCGAGGCATGAAAATTCCCGATTTCAGGCATTTTTCCCTGCATGCATCGCTAAAAATCCCTGCATATTTCCCTGCACAAATATGACGTGTTCCCAGCTCTTGCTATCGTTCTCTCTTTTCGCGCTTGTGCTCCTGCCCAACTCAAACCATTGCCTCCGAGATTGGCTTTTCATACTACACGGAAGCTACCTTCGAACTGGCTTTAAGCGGTATGCGATACGGAAGAAATGCCGTACATACTCGTTTGTGTACACACGGCAGCTGTATAAAATGAAAAGTGTGCTATTATTATTGTTTTTGTTACTGAAAGCTTCTGGCTTGTCGCACACATAATTGCCAACTTTTGGTGAAAGAATAATGGCTTCCACTCGGGTGTGTTACGATGGCGATCGACAATCTCGGAGCTCATATGTGCTGCAATTACATAGCGCATATGCGGATTTCGAGCGTACCGCCCGGAGTAAACAAAAAGACGCTCCGTGTAACAGGAACAAATCTTAAAGGCTATGATTTTCCGTGCTACATGCGCCGGGAACGACTGGAGAAACCGAAAACTGCGAACCGAGTACGAACCGAAAGTGCCCCGTAACAGAAGTGTTTCGAAATTCGAACATTATAAGGATATGTCTTCACCTCCAAAATTCCCTGCAATATTGCGAAGATTCCCTTTTCCCTCTCGTCCAAAATGACGGTCGAAAATTCCCTGAAAAAGGGAAAATTCCCTGCACGGAACATCACTGCGCAGCGGCTGCTACGGTAGGCGCGCCGGCGGATGCCTACCACGCGAAACCAAAACTCCCGACGACAGCGCCACCGCATCTTCGTGACGTAGGCCGGTGGAATAGGTCTATAGATGACTTGTGTATAGGATGTTGTTGTTGGTATTGCGACAGCAATTATTACTTAAACAGGCAAAACAATTGTATCTACGAAAGCATGCGGACAGCGCAACAAGAAGCAGGAGGGCACGTAACCTCTGCAGTGGTTGCGTGCCCTCCTGCTCAGTGGCGTAGGCAGGCATGGGCTGGCCGGACTGAAGCCTCCCCGCCCCCTCCGCCCCCCCCCCCCCCCCCGAAATTTTTCCAGCCGGTGCCCCACTGCCTATCTATGCTGGTCCATCACATATACGAACAAAGGTGCCCATTCTGGGAAGGTGCGGCTATGGGCATTCGCGTCTCTTTCAACTCACAAAGTAAGCTGACTAGTCACTCTGTGGCGGGGAAAGTTGTAGTTTGTCTGCACGAAACGGTGGTGGCAAACGAGGGGCACCTATGATTTATCGGCAAAGAGTGCTGCGATAAGAGCCTGAAAGGGGAGCTTGCAGTCTTTGCAGCACAGTGCCGCGGCAGGCAGACGCTTCTGCAATGTGTGGCACGTTAGTAGCGGAGCAGCACAAAACACACGCACGCTTACCCACAAATAGGTGAGTCCCTTTCTACCGGAAGCAAATGTAGCTCATAATTTATCCAGGCTATTTATACTGTCACTAGACGAGTATGTGAGCTCACCTTCCTTAGCTAGGCTACTCCGGCACGTTTGTCCAAAGTTCCTGCTTATCCCGTTGTGCGGGAAGCTCCATATGCCGCATTCTTCCAGTTCAGGCTGTAAGAGGCGGATTTTGGGGGGTGGACAAAGTCCATTTCGGGAGGGACTTCGCCAGAACAATTCAACATTAGTAATAAACCTACTGGAACGCTTATTTAACTGTTAGAAAACATACGTATGCCAAATATTCCACGCCACCTTAGGTGTGTATTAAGTTAGGGAAACGAAACGCCTGCGAGAGCATCGATACAAAGGGGCGACGTCGAAACAGGCTCGCTCATAGTGGCTTTGGTTCGCCAAGAGATGAATTTTCCACGACTGCTCATACGCGTGTTGATACGCGTGCAAAAAAAAATGCTGTTGTGATTATGTGCCTGAATAATTACATCATGCGAGTAACCTTACTGGGTATTTTGTCGCTGGTCGGTTTCTTTTAGTAGAACATTTTGCTGCAGAGAGCAGGTAGGTTTCAACGCGCGCGTTTCAAGGCGGCGTCGTCTGCTATCAAACTACCGCCGCACGCTCTCGCCGACGGTCCGGACAGCGCGCAGGCCGGCTGCTCCCGGCGACGCGATTGGCTACGCATGTGATGTCAGGTGACCAGGCGGTCCGGAGGCGAGCGCTCTTGCACGGCGCCTGGTCGAAACACGCGGCAGGGAGCTCCCTATGGGAAAAAGAGCGACATTCCAGGCGTTGATTTCTAGGAGGCGTTGGCCGAGTCTATGACAGAACAGCAACAGTGCTTGACAGACACTTGTCCAACTCCAACAATCTTCCTAGTGGTTTCCGAATTCCCGGAAAGTCAGCACCCAAACGCCACACATGCGGTAAGCGCCCAGTGCAGTTACACCGAGAAGCATGTCGAGGGTCGAGCCAGGCCGTCCCTGAAGTCCTCCACACGATAAGGCCTTCCTTTGACCTCCGTGTGCATAAAAACAGTATTGAGCACAATACGTCCTGACTCCTGAGGGAAAGTTCAGAAGGATAACCTGATACTCGTTGTCCGATGCCACATCCTGAGCAAAAGACTTGTTACCGCGATCAAACAAGGCCGCTGATACCACTCCACAGGACTCTGCTTGCGAGTGTCACGGCTTTTTTGGTTTTGTAACGAAAATAAGATCAGTGTCAGACAGGCCAGGCTTCCTTCATTCGCGGGCAAAGGAAGTACTGTTCCAGATGACGGGACTTGAACCCGCGCATGGGGACTCGAATTGATTTCTAGTCTACCGCTCGGCCGCGACTGCCCATGGCCGTGTCATTTATTCTCACTGTTCTATAGGGACAGCGTTGCACCATTTTTATCTCTCTTTTTTGCGAGCATTCTATGCGCACGTGCCTCCTACATTTAGTTTTTTTTTTTCGAGGTAACGCAGCGTTGTTTCCATAGAGTTTTTTACTGTAAACTAGAGGGCCGTCTGGCGCTGCGATCGTGCAACTCCCATAGGATTTATGAGAAGTACAGGCTTCGGATTGGTTCGCGTTAGCTTGCAAACTGTGCACAAGCCATTTACTTCTATAGTTTTGATTTTGTTTCCCGCGTACCCTGCCGCGAGGTTGCGGAGGGTGTTCGAGGTGTGCAACGCACTCGGAATAGGGGTCAGTCTACGCCAACTGTCCCGGCTGTGGCGCTCGACAAATATGAACATCTCTCGAACAATTTCAAAAAATTACACGGAAGTCAGCCTTGCTTCCTCAGCACTTCCCTAAATATTTTGAGCAGGAAAAAATTTTTAAGCCCGTGAGGGTCGTCTGAATTTCGCAAAACGGCGGAAAACAAGGAGCGATAAAAAATTCCTTTAACTCTACTAATGGGCCCATCGTTTTCAAATATGCATTTTTGTGTTTTCAGAGCACTAATCTTCAATTATAAAAATGTTTCACAAATTGTGTTTATGTTCTTAACTGCTTAGAACAGCGGTGAATATGGTGAAATTGCAGCGTTTTTGTGAATTTTTTCGTGAAAACCGGTTTTGCAAGAAAACTTGAAAATATTTTTTATACAACTTTCCATAAAAGGTACAATAGCCTAAAAATAATTTTTCACTGTGTGCTGTACACAGGCTGTGAAATAAATGTCTCAACTTGACAAAAACGCTGTTTTCTCCTATATTTAGGCGTCAATTGCACCCTAAGGTGTTCCAAGAAAAAATAAGCAGAAAATGGCGTGCTGAGAAACGTATGCACTTTCGAAAAAACGAGTTTCGTCGAGGTAATTTTTGTATTCTCTGAGAAAATGATTTTTCAAGTCGAGTCCCACCACTGCCCTTTTATTGCTCCGTGGTTCTCATTCTCATTACGCGACGAAGGCAACGGCTGTAGTGGCTGTATAGGGTACGCTTTACTGGTTTTACTGCTAGAGATCATCAGACTGTCGCATGTACCAAAGCCGTTTGCAATGATGAGGTGCTATGCAGTGTTTCGTTCTTGTGTCTGTTGATGGATGGCTACACATATTACTTGCAGCGGTATTTTATCCAACTTTAGAAATATTCGCGCTGCGTCTCGCGAACCTTATCGTCGCGGTTTTGCTGTTTCCTTTTTCTTTTGTATCAGATGCGATAGAGCCTGTAACCGTAGGGTCCCTTTCACGGCTGACATACATCTCTTGTCAGAAGCCTGTTCGTATATCTTGTACTACGGCGTTTCAATTCCGCTGTCTGATTAATTCAACGCCGACCGAACGCGCCAAGCTGGCGCACAGTTATCGTGCGTATATAGTACACGCCCAGCGGACCAGCGCCTCCTTATTGGCCTCGAGGGCCACCACTGGAAAGACCGGCGCTGCTGTCGTTGTGACGTAGTAAACGACATCACGTGACGCCTTCACCGCCGCCGGCGAAGCGCGCTCGCTTTCTTCACCAATGCCGGTTACTTTTCTTCTTGCTTTTGCGCATGGAAAACCGCTCGGCGCCACAGCACTTGACACAGTCGACCGAGCTAGGCGTAATTTTCACACGTATATACCCCAAGACGCAGCGTCTTGGCTGAAAAAGCTGAGAATAGGGAAATAGGCAAGTGCTCATACATTTCGAATGTGTGGGAAGCATTCCGCGAAGTCAATTTTGTGCACGGCGTTGGAGCTAGAATGTTCAGTGAGTACGGCATGAACTTTCACGGACTGTAGGCATTCGAATTTACGACGCCTATTAGCTGCTGTAGAGGAAACGTGTCTTGTTTACGGAGCAGCGCCATCTCAAAAAATAACAGGCTGCTTTGATTCTGTCATCAGTCAAGAGATACATGCGCAGAGATACATGTGCGCACATCGCAGGACCGTATGCATGAATTTAAGATATAATTTACTGGTGATAAATAAGCTCGTGGTGAGTCATTGCCATGCGGTAATACTAGCAAAAGTGCCAAACCGGGCGTCCATTCTGCATGTCCATTCCCTTATGAATGGACATGCAGGTTGGATTAGCAATATCAAGACCTCACATATATTGCCCGCTTAATCACGCGCCCAAAAATGGGGCGAAGGGATGGGAAGGTACGCCGTGAACCACGTACAGCTGGCAATGTGAATCGAAATGTCACTTACCGCACATGCACCGTCCGCGCAAGTGCACGAGATGTAGCGCCTATTCGCGCTTGAATAAGTAGCTGTACGCAGGATGTCTGAGTATTCCCAGTGATAGCTAACTAAATTTCCCGAGCACCTTTTACGCGAGCGGCCTCGTCACTTTCGTCGTGCATAGAGCACCGCGGGCACACGTTTCCGACAAGCGTGGACGATGCGGCGATGCCTCTTGTTCACTCGCAAAATACTTTGCCGACCTGTAGAACAGGTTCTTTTGCAGCTAAGATACACACAGGGAACTCTTGCAACACGAAAAAACCGTGTCTGAACGAGCTGCGACATTGTAGACGTCGTACGCTGCGGGGCCGGTACCACGTGATGTCTCCGTGACGTCACGGAGAGGTTCCGGCAGATGTCGCCACGGTATGTCCTCGGGGCCAATAGGCAGACGCGCCTGCGGACGACGCTCAAAAAGTCGGCTCAGATCGAAGCTCAGGCGCAGCTTCCGATGGATTTTAACGGCTCGGTTGTTTATTAACATCACGTTTTTCTTTTTTTTTTCAAAAAAACCATCTGCAGAGCGATTTGAGATACTGCGTTCCTGCTACGGCCTCGCGCACGGGCTTGACCCTTGCATATAGTTTTTAAAATTACAGTGGAGCACTTGCACTGCGCTAAAAGAAGCGAGCGAAAGCCCGTTTGTTATATTTAGGAGACACATGTACCTTTTACATACTTGAAGATGTCAGCACGTCACTTACAAGAGCAAAAATATTTAAGTTCGAACACAACTACATCTCGAACTTAAACCTGTATGGACGCTGCTAAATCTGGGCACAAGCAGAGGAGGCAACATTGCCATATCGCACAATATTGCAAAATTTCTGAGGGCTCAGTATTTTTCTAACTGTGAAAAAGCAACTAGTACCTGCGCACGCGCATAGTTATTCCAAAATCTCCCGTTTTAGTGCAATATTTTGTCGTAAACGACCTATTTTTTTGAAGCCGCATAGCGATATGAAGCCAGACTAGGCAAATCCATGTCATACCCATCATTCCCATGCTCGCTCAACCGCCTTGTTTGAAACTCCCATAGACACTAGCGCCAGTTTTCCCTCTAGTATTTTGGTAGGAAACTATGTGGTCTTTGTCATATGAATGCTATGCATGTGCAGCATCTTTATAATTTCACGAAGTACCTTTGAAGAATGATCGTTATTTTTACGTTAATGCATTTAAAAAAAAAATCAACGAAAGGTCTGGCAACGTGGGCGAGTTAGCACGAAAATCTGGCCACAATAGTGCCGCATTTTCCACAGGCTGCTGACGAGCCCCGTTATTTTATAATCCAAGTTTACATTGAAGAACACAGGTATAGTGTTGTGAGTGAGCAAAAGCTTTTTAAGGAGCGTCTATATATTTCACGCGAAACACTGGCAACAATGTAGTAGAAAATCACATTAAAGCGTGGCAACCTAGGCTGTGTGATCGTAGACAGCCTGCCTTGACAGCTTCAAAGGCAGCTTCGCGTCCTTGTCGCCCGAGTAATGGAACGCGCCCGCGGATGACGTTTACGCGATCAGACGACATCTCGCGTCGACAAAAGAAAGCTGAAGAAAACGCTCACAATTTTCGTTCATTTGTCTTATTTCGTGTTCCAGTTTGCGAAAAACTCAATGTACCTCGCATTAGGCGCGTCAGAAAGAGCCTATACTTGCGGGCAGACGATCACTCCGGCGAGGTCTGTGGATATTCAAGCAATGCTGTCAGCCGCCATGTTGTTATCGTTTTTGCCTTCGTATATCCTCTTCGCGAAGCTGTCTATTTTGCCGTCTGAGTGAGAAATCGAATGGGACTTATCATGGCCGCTGCTACGTAGCTGTCTATTTAGCCGTCTACCGTGAGTATTGAACACACCCCTAGGGGTCAGGTTTGAATAATAAATTTGTTATGTCAAAGTTACGCCTGAAGAATAGCTTTGCAATGTGAAAAAAAAATAGTTCGACCAAAGGGTTATTATTTTTAGTAAAAAAAAGAGCAAAACCACATCACGAAGTTCTGGCAACACTGTCAAAATATTCAGAAAGCACGTAATTGTGGCAACATGCAACATGTGCGTTGTAGAAAAAAACAAAAAAGGAGAGAACTTAAGGAAAAGAAGAAAATCTACTTTTAAGTTGTGCAAATTTAGAAAATATCTCACCCACATTTGTTTTATAGCTCTTGGTACTTTTCTTTCTTGCTTTCATTTTCACCATTCTTTTTTAAAAATATGCTCAAAATGCAGCCTACAACACACTAACGTTTATCTCAAAAAGAGACAACAATGCTATTTATGTGAGCGGAGAGGTACGTTATGAGTGTACTTCGTTGGAAGAAGTGCATCACACATCCCATCGGTCTCGCCCCTCACGGTGAGGGAAGTGATCTCGCAGGCCACATATTTGTCAGACACTGGGCATAGAGTGTCGCAAATGGCGCATAATTGCCATCTCTCATAGACAGCAAGCCGCGAACGTATTAAATGATTAAAGACGCAAAAAAGGGGAATGTTCACAATGACGACAAGAAATGTCATTAATAACGTTTGTAATAACATTCGCAGAATTTATAACCGGTTGATTAAATTCAGCTGGTATTTAACTTATTTTTCAGTTAATCCCGGAGGTCATGGTATCATGTATTCGACGCGTTTCCGTCCCTGGCAATAAATAAATAAATAAATAAATAAATAAATAAATAAATAAATAAATAATACCGAATAAAATGCGCAAAGGAAAAGAAGTTCCGTTCATTCAAATCCCTCGTAAAGCTTCTGGTTTTATTTATTTTTTCAAGTACGTAATACTGTTTCTAATGAAGCATCCGATCTTGTGGCCGGCATTTGACCTCTGTGATCGTGCCGATCCGCTGTACTACAATCAACGAACTGTCCTTTCATCACGCTGTCAGTATCGACTCTTCGGCTGCAGCAATATGCCAACAGAACCGGTGTGTATAATTTATAGGAGCCCTTAGCCAACGCTTCACACAAACGTGACAAATTTATTGCGCACATATGGGTTTAAAACCGCGATATTCGGATTAGACGGCTCGGAGGCTGTGCGATCCAGAACCATACTTATGTATACACTCCTGTCAAATCTAAACAAACCGCATGCAAACCTAAACGAAGAGGCGGCCTTACTAATGAAGCCACTTACTAAAAGAAAACAGAACGACACAACGGTATATTGGTGAAAGAAACTCCACTTATTGCAGCCTTTTATTACAAGCACAATAACGCCATCTGTAACTTAAAGCAACTATCGCACTCTCTTCATACAACCCCGTTCCAGAATTGCCGACAAACCATTGCAAAATTCACCGTGAATGCAGGTACGGAGCAAGACAAACGTCAGCTGAAAGCAAGATCGCGGTAAACATGTAATCGAAAAAGAATATGTGCGATATTAAAACCGAGTGATGTGCTGTCAGCAGTACTCACCGATGGTGTGAAAAAAAAAAAAGCGAAAGCACTAAAAGAAGACGAACTGTCAGGTATCCAAAGAGGGAGGAATGCGCAGAATACAAACCACATGTACATACACTCCACAGCACACACAACGTATTCGAGATGCTGCACGTAATCCTGGGGAAAAACAACAACCACTGCAACTGCAATACAGACACATGCACCTCAGAAGTAACACGAAAACATCTCAATCAATTGAGAAGACCCCGGATGACCACTTCACGACGACTGTCTTCGTTCAAGATGAGCAACATTAGCAGACGCCCTTGGTCTTTTCGTATTCGCCTCCGTAGGTTAAACAAGCACAACCTGGCAACCAGGTGAGAAGATACTCGCAAGCAGTAACTGCTGCTTCCATTTTTTCCGCCTTCAGTGTTACAGCCTCGATGTTCACGCCTGATCAGTCACTAGCGTAGACACTGGTTCCCGCAGAGTCCGTTTCAAAGCCACTTCAAACAGTACAAGCAGCACAACGTTCAACGGCCGGTCTCGCCCCTCTCTCTTCAGTATTGCCAATGAGGTAATAAACAATGGCTGGGAGCACAGCCAGTCGCAACACAGTCATAGTCGTGAGGTTTAGAATGACGTCTGGTGGTTCTCCTTCACCCGTTGACGGTTGGCTCTTCCAAGACGAAAATTGAGGGGGCATGGGGAGGCGACTGCAGAAGTCGGGATTTTCTGCCGAACACCCCTCCCTCCAAGAAATGGACCGCGCCCCACCTTCCCGCGCCAGCATGTCTACCCTCCTCTTCTCGACAACGCAACAGCGTTAGAGGGCGCCTGCGAGTTATGTAGCGTTTTTTTTTTTTGTTTTTTTTGCATTCTCCTTGTTTGTAGTCCGCATTTTTCAGACTAGTGAATGTACGCATATATGCCATTAGCTCTTTTAATGCAAACGACGCAAACCCCCATGATGCAAACGCTCTCTCGACTCTATCGCCAAGGGTCAGTTCAGCTGCGGCCACGGAGAAATAATAATGGGTGCGCTGCTGTCAAGCAGTCGACTTGCAGAATGGTGGCGCATACTGTAGTTTCCTGATGATACTAACGTTTATAGAACCTGTTCGTTGTTCACGTCGTCAAGCCAACAGAAACATCAGCCGCGCTGCGCTTCCCTGTTGAGGCGCTGCCCTGTTATCCAAGCTTAAAGGGCCCGGTTTCGTGCAATTTGCCGAAAGAAACCGACTCCGAATAATGAACACGTTTTTCAAGAAACACAAGAATAGGAAGTGGACGTGGAAAAGCCCTAACGGGGAAACAAAGAATGAAATCGACTTTATAATGTGCCAACAACCAGGTATAATTCAAGACACAGAAGTAGTGGGGAAGATAAAATGCAGTGATCACAGATTAGTAAGAGCAAAGATTGTACTTAACCTAAAGAAAACAAGAACTAAATTATTTACTAGAAAAAATGTAATTTAGAGGTAATCAGATCCAAGAACGAAGAATTTAAAGTAGCCCTAAGCAACAAGTTCGAGGCCTTAGACGAAAACGGTGACGATGTAGAGGAAATGAACAAAACCATAACGAAAACAATCCTTGAAACAGCGATAGAAGTCGGGGGTACAACAACTAAGCAAACACAAGTAAGTTGTCCCAATCTACCAAGGACTTAATAAAAAAACGCCAACAAATGAAAGTAACTTCGCCAAAAGGTAAGATTGAATTCGCAGAACTATCAAAATTAATCAATAAAGCCAGGCAAAGAGATGTAAGAAACTTTAACACGAGAGAAATAGAGAAAGCAGTAGAAAAAGGCACCAGCATTAAATCGGTCAAAAAGAAACTGCACTTAGGGCAAAACAAAATGCATGCGCTAAAGGATAAACAAGGTAACGTTATCAACAGTTTCAACGAAATAGTAAAAGTAGCAGAAGATTTCTACTCTGCACTGTACACTTCTCAGACAGACCATACAACCTTAATAGAAATAGAATCTGAGGAGGACAATGAAATTCCATGTATAACCGCTGACGAAGTCAAAAAAGCTGTCAAAGGCATGTCCCGCGGTAAAGCAGCTGGTGAAGATGGTATAACAGCCGACTTGATTAAAGACGGAGGAGATATTATACTTGAAAAACTTGCATCGCTCTTCACGAAATGTGTCAAGACGTGTAATATACCACGCAGTTGGAAAAATGCGAATATAATCCTTATCCACAAGAAAGGTGACATAAAGGAGTTAAAGAATTATAGACCAATTAGCCTACTCCCAGTAATATACAAGCTATTTACAAAAGTAATTTCTACGAGGATAAGAGAAACACTCGACTTTAATCAACCGAGAGAACAAGCTGGTTTTAGGAAAGGTTACTCGACAATGGACCACAGCCACGCTATCAACCTAGTAATCGAGAAGTACGCGGAATATAACAAACCTCTTTATATGGCGTTTATCGACTACGAGAAAGCATTTGACTCGATAGAAATACAAGCAGTTCTAGAAGCTCTACGTAGACAAGGGGTACCGGACATATACGTGAAAACCATCAACAACATATACAAAGATTGCACAGCCACACTACTCCTTGTTACAGGGCCGAAGTTCAAGCTCCCCGGCGCGAAGTCGGTGAAGGGAACCACGGCAGTTTCGGTCGTTCCGTACGCAAGCAGACACAGTGAAAGGATCAGAGTCGTGGTTGAGAAAACAAAACTACAAAAATTTAATCTATAGTGATAGGGCGGCACGTAGAATAAAAGGCGAAATAACACTTCACTCAACTAACAATGAACAGCGATTAAAGGGCTTGACAAAAATACTAAAGCGCGAGAACAACAAACAAATAGGAAAAATAAACTAACAGTAAGTAACAACAGTGAGAACAGAAATCTAAATTACAAAAGTTATCGAAAGTTCAAGAAGAAAGTTCAGGGGGGTATGAACATGAAGGCATACGTGCTGATGACCGGCACCGTCGAAGGGTCCACGACGGTCTGGTGCGGCAGTCTGGTACGGCACAGCGTTGAGGTCGATGGAGTTGCGGCGCTGATGTTCCCGGGGAGCTAGTGCTTGATGGCAAACCCGAGCAGTTTTAACTAACTCGAGCCGAAGTCCCGATGCCTACATTGCAGATGGTAAGCGCACATCTCAACTAGGCGAAGCGGCTAAGGTTAGGTGGCCAGCCGATACAGAGCCACGCTAACAACTTCTAGAGCGATACGATGATCGGCTTCTACGCCGTGTAAGCCAAGCGACTAGAACCCCGTGCTCCTCAATGCTCCTCGCTTAAATACCCGCATGTTTTTCCCGATTCGCTGTCTTCGGAATCGGGGCGTGTTTTTGAGACAATTGTTCTACAACTTCATTTCTGGTTCCGCCCAAAATATCCCACTGGAGAGAGCGAGGGGCAAACCCTTTCTCGTGGCCGCCGACGGGCCTCTTCATTCTGCTCCCCCCGATTGACAGGTCATCAGCGTAGCGGGGGGTGCCCTGCGCCGGTCAACAACGGTATGCATACTTGTGCCCTTCGGACACGGTGGCCGACGAGCAAACAATAGCGTAGGTCCGCACGTGGCCCGTGCACGTCAAACGGCTGCCCGCTGTCTTGCCCCGTATTTTTGGTCCGAAGCACCGTTGTTCGGCCATCAAGAACCACGCCGGGGGGTCGCAGCTCAGGGAGGCCACCATCTCCATGTCTTCTCCGAAAAAGGCCGAGAACTTTTGACGTATTCGGAGAGCGGTCGAAGCACTTCCAAAATTGCACGTGCGGCCATGCCGTCAACCTTCAGTTATATTAAACCACGAGGCAATGTCAATCCGTGACACTCCTACATGAGAGAAGCAGAGAAATCCCGATCGGGAGAGGTGTGAGACAGGGAGATACGATATCCCCGATGCTATTCACTGCATGTTTAGAGGAAATCTTTAAACTTCTAGACTGGGAAGACAAGGGAATTCGAATAGACGGAGAATATCTCAGCAATTTAAGATTCGCAGACGACATTGTGCTCTTTAGCAATGATGGAGACGAACTACAAAACATGATTGATGACCTAAACAGGGAAAGTATTAAAATTGGATTAAAAATGAATAGGCAGAAGACCAAAGTTATGCTCAATAGCCTAGCTAAGGAACAGGAATTTAAAATCGACAATGAACACTTACAATGTGTAAACGAATACGTATACCTGGGACAGTTAATAACAAGAACTCCTAACCATGAAAAAGAAATTCTCCGTAGAATAAGGATGGGCTGGAGCGCATTCGGAAGGAATTACGAAATCATGATTGGAAACTTACCGCTCTCACTAAAGCGAAAAGTAGTCAATCACTGCATTCTCCCAGTACTAACGTACGGTGCAGAAACGTGGAGGATAACGAAAAGACTAGAGATGAAACTAAGGAGCGCGCAACGTGCAATGGAAAGAAAAATGTTGGGGATAATGCTAAGAGATAAAAAACGAGCGGAATGGATCAGAGAAGAGACAGGAGTAGCCGATATTATTATATCAATTAAAAGAAAGAAGTGGACCTGGGCAGGGCATGTCATGAGGAGGAAAGATAACAGATGGACAGTAAGAGCAACGGAATGGATACCAAGAGAGGGAAAACGTAACAGAGGCAGGCAAAAGGTTAGATGGAGCGACGAAATTAAAAAGTTTGCAGGCATAAAGTGGAACCAACTCGCTCAGGATAGGGTGGATTGGAAATCGTTGGGAGAGGCCTTCGTCCTGCAGTGGACCTAAACAGGCTGATGATGATGATGATGATGATGATGATGATGATGTCGCTATCGTTCACACACCTTCAGTTCGTCAACTTTGCAGAGTAGGTTTCTTGCCCGCAGCACAGCTTAGACTGTACGACAGCTGTTTGCTTTACGTTCTGTAGCTGTTCACTATGCAGTCAAACTGCTCATCAACTACAACTGTTTTTTGCACAGGGAAGTTCCCGTTCACAAGCCGGCGAGTGTAAAATATTCCGCACCTACTCTGCGTTACCTCGTCGTAAAAACACTCAAAAAGCCATTGCTTTGAACGTAGCTCGACAGTTGACAAGTGATCGAATGTGAATGGGATGCGAGGGCAATTCTATGTCCCGGCAGTGTTAGTAATCGGTTGTCCTTCGTCTTGCTGTTCTACTTCTGACGGCTCCTCCGTCGATGAGCTGGGCACAGGGCTTTCGCGGGACGCCATGCGTTTTTTCGGGTATTTGCGCCTTGACCCTGAACATTTTGGCTTATATATATGGGGTGGAAGTGCTGCGAAGAAGCGTACCAAGCGCTAGCTCCCATTTTCTCCGAAGGGTCAAAACTTATTGTCCAGCAAAAACGTGAAAGTAGCGCTTTATAATGTTGCCGTGCTCAAAAAGAAGGCCAAAGAGTTTACATTTCGGAGTAAGCTTTCAACTTTGCGATGTGAAGCTTGCTCCCACCTTCCGAATTCCGTAAGGTCTTGTGGTGGTCCGAAGTGGCGTGAACCGGGGTCATCGTTGCGGTGTGTGCAACGATGCACCCCGGCGCAAAGCAAGTCGGCATACCGCGCGTAAATGATACTGTGGCTCCTCGCTAGGCGTCGTACACGACTTATGTGTCTTCATCCAAGGCACTTCGCATGGGCAAAAACAGTTCCAAAAATTACGAGTGAACAAAGCGTACCAGTTCAGTGGCGCACCGACCGGGGGGGTTCGGTGTTGTAACCCCCCCCCCCTTTAAGCCGGCCTAACCCCCCTCCCATCCTATAACTGCTCCTATGTCCTAGAAGAATGTGGCGCTAATTTCTCTGCAAAACGCCGAAAAATAATAAAATTAATCATCATCATTGATGTTACTATTATTTGGCATTTTATTTAATTTTTCTACACACGCAACAACTGTGTAATCGCGTGCCCGGCCCTTTGTGAAAAATCGAACCCACCCCATGGCAGATATCCTGGGTGCGCTTCTGTACCAGTTGCTGCAACGCACGTGCACGTTGACTGCGCCGTCACAACAAGCGCCGGTGGCGGGAGCCAACGGCAAGCGCAAGACGTGACTACAGCGCCAATAGTTCTCGCGACCGCCACGCGGACCGCCTCTCCGGCGGAGCTTTTAAACTGAGTTTATTCTAGTAACGTTGCTGAACATTTCCTGCCAAGGTGAAGTGTGCAGTCATGCAGAGGCAGTCAAGATGAAAAAGAAAGTGCCCACCCTGATTCAAATTCGTACAGTATCTTTGTCATTGCCATGAAAAGAAGCTTTAATGTAGACACAGGTCCCACCACAACAGCAGTGACCAGGACTGCAAGCACGACGTACCTTGTGTGCTTGGACAACAAATAAACATGTAGAGAAAACACTAACGTTCATCTTTATGACAGCACAATATTGAGGATAATTAAGCACGACCAAGTTAACTGGACCATGATGACCTGCCACTATCTGGGGGCCACACGCGGTTAAAGGTGCGAGAAGGTGCGGTTCCCGCATAATTTTATGTAGTATTAAAGCATGTCACTTCCAAATATCTCTTACTATGTTCTGACCACTGCAGTGCTATTTAACTACAGCCTCTTTTATGTATATATGAAATATCCATTATGAATACGCCAACATCTTGAGGTTTTACTGAGGTTGTGCCTCCGTTACCAACTAAACATATACTGCGGATTACTGCCTATCCATACAGCCTAGGCAGAAAATCATGGGCAGCTATCATTTGTAAAGTCATGTCTGGTAGTTTGTTATGAGGTCAGTGTCCTCCAACACAAAAGAAGCCTATCATCACCTGATATAATAATTATCATTCCTAAAATTCTAACTAAGCCGTGTTTTAGAATGCTTGGATATTCATAGCTAGGAGGTCATTTATAAACAAAAAGCGCATGTGCTTCTATTCGTGTGATACAACTACTGCCACTTTCAAAAGTCTAATCAAACGCTGTTTTCCAATGCTTTTGACAGCTACTTGTAGTGCACAAGTTGTTTATTACCACAAGGCATGTTTGTAATGGTATGGTGTAACTACTGTCACTCCTAGAATTCTAAATTAGTGCTCTGTTAGCATGCTCTTGAAGGCTATTTGTAGCCGAGGGGCGCCCTATTTTAAAACACAAAATGTGCTTGTAATAGCGTAATGCGAGTACTATTACTCCTGAACTTTTAACGAAGCGCTGTTCTGTAATCCTTTCAGAGCAATTCATATGGTTGAGAAGTTGCTTATTACCAAAAGGTGTGGTTGTAACTGCGCGATGACTACTATTACCTGCAAAACCCTAAACAAACGCTGTTTTAGGAGACTAAGGGCCCATGACAGCTATTTCTTTGTTGGATACTTTTATGTTCTAATGAGTAGAACAGTGTCTTGTAATCACGGCATGGAGTGGCAAATTCTCCAGCGTGAAGTCTAATTAGTCACAGCATCGTAAATTTTGTTCAGTTTTAATGAAGCTTCTAAACGCGCGCCAAAATGGATGGATGGATGGATGCTATGAGCTTCCCCTTTGTAACGGGGCGGTGACATGTGCGCCACCAGGCTCGTAAGAAGATTTAAGAACTTTTTTTTTCTCTTTTAATTTTCCTCATGCCTTTTAAGTTTACTTCAATCAAATCGATCATGCCATATCAAAAACGGAATTTCATAGCCCAGTTCCCTGCCCCTTATGGCAGAAATTCCATATTTTTCCCTATAATTATTTTTGTCCGTTCTCTCTAGTTTTCTGCCACCAGTATTCTAACCGTCTCTTACTTATTTCAATCGCGGCTATGTTCAGCTTCCCGTTGTTCGCCCTAAAACCCAAGGCTTCATGTAGGGTGGTGCCCAAACGTACACCTGGGTGGATATTTCCGCATTCAATCAGAACATGCTCTGTCGTTTCCCTATCTTCCTCACAGCATGTGCATTTTTCTTCTTCTTTACTGAATTTCGCTTTATAAACACGCGTTCTAAGGCAGCCCGATCTCGCTTCAAACAATAAAGCGCTTCCTCTTGAATTATCATAAAATGCCTCCCTCTTTATTTCGTTTTTGCCCTCTCGGTAGTTATTCAGAGTCGGTTTTTTTTCCATCGCTGTCCTCCAGTAAATCTTCTCCGCCTCTCTGACTTTTCCCTTTACGCTCTTTGTTGTCAGTTCTCTTAGAGCCGTATATTTACTGGTGAGCCTCCTAGTTCTCTTTCTCCACTGCGTGTCAACGCTCTTTCTATATAAATAGCGGAACACCTTCACTGCCCACCTAACCTCTTTCATATTCCTTAGCCTTTCTTCAAACCTTATTTTGCTCTGCGCTTCCCTTGCCTCAAAACTCGCCCATCCCATATCGCCCTTTACAGCCTCGTTTGTAGTTTTCCCGTGAGCACCCAACGCGAGGCGTCCCACAGTTCTTTGATTCACATCCATTCCCGATTGTATCTCTGGCCTCATGCACACCACTGAGTTCCCAAATGTAAGCCCCGGTACCATTACCCCTTTCCACAGACCCCTAAGCACCTCGTACCTATTATGTCCCCATAACGCTCTGTGCTTCATTATTCCTGCGTTCCTCTTTCCCTTTGCTGCCAAGGCTTTTTCCTGTACCTTCATGTATCTATCACCCTCATTTACCCATACGCCAAGGTACTTGTATTCGCTTACTCTCGGTATTTCTTGGCCCTGTATGGATACCGCCTGGTCGTTGGGATCATTGAATACCATCAATCCGCATTTTGTTACACTAAATCCTAGTCCTAGATCCTCGCCTTCCTTCCCGCATATATTCACCAGCCGTTGTATATCATCTCGACTGTCCGCGAATAAGACAATATCATCAGCATAAAATAAACCCGGAAGCATCTGCTCAATCATCACGCCGCCCTGTTTGTGTGACAGATTAAAACCAATGTGGCTATCTCCTAGCGCTTTTTCCATTCTAACCATGTACAGCATGAATAACAGCGGCGACAAAGGACATCCCTGTCTCAGCCCCTTGCTAATATCAACGTTCTCTCTGCTACTTATTCCTTCCCATTCTATGCAAACTGTATTTTCTCGATATATTTCCCTCAAAAGCTGTACACAATCGTCGCCTATGCCCATTCCTTCCAAAATTTCCCACAATATTTCCTGATTAACATTGTCATACGCCCCAGTGATGTCTAGAAAAGCCACATACAACGGCCTCCTTTCTATTTTAGATATTTCTATACACTGAGTAAGAACAAATAGGTTATCGTCTAAACGCCTGTCTACTCGAAATCCATTCTGAAGTTCTCCCAAAATATTGTTACGCTCTGCCCAGGCTTCTATTTTTAATTTTACTGCTTGCATAGCCATCCTGTATAGTACCGATGTAATGGTTAGCGGTCTATACGAGCGAATGTTATTCTTTTCCCCCTTGCCTTTATAGATTAAGTTCATTCTGCTTTTTCGCCAACTGTCCGGTATTTGCCTCTCCTGTAAGCATTTTTCTACGGCTTTCAATAGCGCTTCTTTAGTGTTCTGTCCTAATTCGTTAATGAGGCTAACGGGGACCCCATCTAAACCCATAGCAGTGCGCTTTGGAATTTTTCCTTCGGCCTTTTTCCAGTTGAAATTCTCAAGTTCTAGCTCTTCCTTAGTTTCGCTCTCCGTCATGGTTTTATCCACTGGGGGAATCTCTTGGACGATCTTTTTAAACGAATCGGCTGTTACCTTCTGGATGTAACCCAACGCTTCGTACCCTTCCAATTGATTTCCTCTTTCATCAACAATATGTTGTTGCAATGTGGCAGACTTTTTACCTAGCGCTTTTATGTGGTTCCAAAATATCCTAGGCGCGTCCTCTTTTTTGTCATGAATTTCTGTAACCAAGCGTTCGCTTTCACCTTTAATTTTTGCCTCGACCAATTTCTGTACAATAGATTTTTTCTCTAAATATATTTCCCATCTTTGCGTGACTTCGACTTGCGGCCGCTTCTCCCTTTTTGCCTGCCTGTGCTCCCTTGATGCTTTACGTCGATTTTCGATCGCTTCCCGGATTTCCTTGTTCCACCATCTTTTTGGCGTTCTCTTTCCTTTCCAGCAAACAGTTTTCTTCTCTTTACTTATTTCTTTCGTCATTGCATGAACTAGCTCATTATACCCCCAGTCCTTGCCTCGTATTTTGCCTACTTCTTCCTCTACTCTTGCGGCTATATTTTTTATTTGTTTGTCATTTAAGTACGACCTGCCAAACTTCGACTCTACGTTATTATTTTCAGTTTTATATCCCAGTTGTAACGTTATGCGTTTATGATCACTACCCAAGCTGTTCATCCCGTCCTCGTCTATTCTCATTTCTCTCAGTTTTTCATAGATTCCTTCCGTCATTAGACAATAATCAATGTTCGATTGTCTGTTTCTGACCTCCCACGTGATCTGTCCACCACACTTGGGCCCTGTGTTAACTATCACGAGACTATGGTGCTCGCAAAGATCGAGCAATAACCTCCCATTGGTGTCTGTATATCCGTCAAGGTCATGGATGTGGGCATTCATATCCCCTAGGAGGATGATTTCAGCCCCATGACCAAATTCTTTAATATCGGTGTTTATGCAATGCTTTATCTCCAGATTCTTTTCCTTACAGTTATTTCCCGTCCACATGTAAGCTACACCTAGCCACGTTTTCTTTCCACCTACCGTGCCCGAAACCCAGAGGTGCTCTGAACACGTTTGTTTTACTCTCTCCCATTTGGCTCCGCTATGAATAAGCATTCCAACACCCCCACCTTTTCTTTCTGATATGATCCTGTTGCACCCTTCCCAAACATAATTGTCAATATGTGGTGGCTCTTCCAGGTCTCTAAGGTGTGTTTCTGTAACCGCATAAACGCCTATCTTTTCTTTGTTTAACTGTTCCTCAATCTCTAACCATTTTGCCTTTTTTCTGCCACCCTGCATGTTTATGTAACTAATTGCTACACGTGCCTTCGCTCTTTTCTTCCTTTTACCTCTTTTCTGGCATTTCTCAGTGCTGCCTGCCGGAAAATCCCCCTGGTTGTTTCCTTTGTTCCTTGCTACCCCGGACTCCGAAGGGCCCGCGTACCCCCCAAAAAAGCTACTGCACGTCCTGCAAGCCGCCAACCTACCTCATGACCAAGCCTCCTATCGAAGTGAATTCTGTCTCTTTGGAAACCCCCCCACCTATGCACCTCCCTGTTTATTTCCACTACTTCGAAACCCTTCTCTCGACTCGTACGCCATATCTCTTTGTTTGCATCGACAACCGCTCTTTGGAGGTTGCCGTCACGCACTGGTATTTCCGGTACTGTGCACACTACTATCTGCACCTGGGGGGAGATGGCGCGCATGTCATCGACGCCTTTTGCCAAGGTCGTCGCTAATCCTGACGATTCTTTGTTGAGGACGTCGTTTAGCCCTGCCGCAATCATCACGAGGTTGCGTCCGTGAGCCCCAGACCTGAGCTTTTCTCTTGCTTGCCTCATGACTGAACCCAGCCTATGTCCTGGGAACGTCCCTACCAATACTCGTTTGTCGCTTTTCACCCTCTCTTTGAGTGCCTCGGCGCATCGAACTAAATTGGAATCGCCAGCTATAATAACCCTCTGAGGTTTTCCAGCTGGAGTCACCTGAACCTGGCTACTGTCTGGGTGTTTAGCCTGAGTCAGAGCTGCTGCATTATCTACTCCCTCCCGCAAAGCTACTTCCTGAAAGCTGTGCCCCGCGCTCTTTGCACCTGCGTTTTTCACACCCTGTTCTTGCTGCCCCCCCCCGCGCGTGAGGTCGGCGCCGCACTGTTCTCGCTGTTGCCTGCTTCTTTGTTCGCCTTAACTACCATGGCTAGTCCCTCCTCTGCTAACCTAAGCCTCTCCCCCATGGCCTGCGTTTTCTCACGCTCTTTTGCCAACGCATTTTCAAGCTCAGCGATTCTGTCCATAAGTCCGCTCTGAGCAGCCATAATTTTTTCCATTTTTTCCTCGATCTCACACTGTCTACATTTTGCATCAGCTTCTTCTGCCTTCTCTTCCGCACAAACTTCCATTTTCACAGCTGCCCCGCACCCTGAACACTTTGCGGTCTTTTTGACCATGACCGCTCCTAGCAAAAGGGTTACACTATCTAATGAACAAAGGTCCTCGGTACTACAAACACTTCCCTAAGACAATACGTATCCAAAAGCTCAATGGATAGCCGACACTTCAAAACACTCGTGGTGGGTGCTCGTGCACCTCAGCCACGTGGAGGCAGAAAAGGAAAGCAAAAAAACCCCAACAAACAAGTTACTGACCCCTCCAAAAAAAAAAACCGTACCAACTAATAACCTCGGTACTACAAACAGTTCCCTAAGTACAAACCCTAAGTACAAACACTTCCCTCGGTATTACAAATACTTTCCTAAGACAATACGTACCCAAAAACTCAATGGTTAGCCCACACTTCAAAACGCTCGTGGTGGGTGTACGTGCACCTCAGCCACGTGGAAGAAGAAAAAGGAAAGCAAAAAAAACCCAAAAAACAAGTTACTGACCCCTCCAAAAAACCGTACCAACTAATAACCTCGGTACTACAAACACTTCCCTAAGTACAAACACTTCCCTAAGACAATACGTACCCAAAAACTGAATGGATAGCCCACACTTCAAAACACTCGTGGTGGGTGTACATGCACCTCAGCCACGTGGAGGAAGAAAAAAAAGGAAAGCAAAAAAAACCAAAAATCAAGTTACTGACCCCCCAAAAAAACTGTACTAACTAATAACCACAAATATAGTTTATGCTAATGACCTATACTAGAAAAGCAAGCTCAATGCATGCGAGAAAACTTATCTGCCGCTGTCGTTCCGGAGACCGAAAAACCACATCCGCTCATCGCCAACACCAGGTCTACCCTGGTGTTGGCGATGAGCGGATGTAAAAACTGCAAGAAACTAGCGCCGCGGGGCTAGCGCGGCGGCTGTCGGAAGTGAGCGCATGCACTGATCACTTGAGCTCAAGATTCGGTGACGTTGCGGAGAGCGCGAGCGCCAGACCAGCTCGCCACACTCGCTTTGCATCATAGCTTGTGTACAATGTACGCTTGAAGGACCAACACGGAGAGGAAGCAGAAAAATACGGCTTTTGGCGTGGCCTCCGCGATCGGCTGCGAGAGCCGATCGCGGAGGCCACGCTCGGAGGCCATAGCGCGGCGCGCCCTTGTCCCTCTGTGACATCACGATATAAACTTACAAAAGTGAAACGTCACAGATGGCCCACAAACTACGTCATGCTAGTGACGATGTCGCGAGGTGCCGCAAACCCAGATGAGCATTTCTGGTCACTTTAAATACATATTAAAATATCTTAACGACAACGTTCGCCGTTAATACTTGGCACAAGTGCCTTCAGATGTTCGACAACCAAACAACACAAACATATCGGGTTTGAAATTTTGGTGTCATGGGCCCTTTAAGAACAAATCATGGAGAGGTTACTGATTGTTGTTATGTGTAGGTTTAACGTCCCAAAACCAGCTCTGATTATGAGAGACGCCGTAGTGGAGGGGTCCGGAAATTTTGACCACCTGGGGTTCTTTAACGTGCACTGACATCGCACAGCACACGAGCCTCAACATTTCGCCTCCATCGAAATCTAGCCGCCGCAGCCTGGATTCGACCCCGCGACCCTCGGATCAGCAGCCGAGTACCATAGCCACTAGACCACCGTGGCGGGGCAAGGTTATTGATTGAAAAAAGGTGCGCTTGTAAGTGTGCGATATAGCTTAATAGTTATTGCGTGCAAAGTCCTAACAAGGTACAGTTCTATCATACTTTTGAGTGTTATTTATGACCGAGAGGCCTTTATTAACACAGGACGTGCTTATAATGCGAGTGGCATCACTTCTAGAATTCTAAGCAAACGCTAGTGTAGAATGTCCTTACGAGCGATTTGTGTTTGAGAGGCCTTTATTAACACAAGATGTGGTGATGTGTTGAACATGATCCCATCGGCACCGGCTCGTGCCGAAATATCTCGTTCGGGTATAATTATGCACATGCGGGCCCGTATTCACAAAAACGACTTACGACAAAAATGTTCGTCAGAGAAAATTTTAGCCAATCCTGATGCTGGACATATCATTAGCGAAGCCCGCTGGCCAATGGCAAAAATCACTTACGAAGGAGAAGTTTTGTGAATTCGGCCCGCGGTTTCTATCTTTTCTAGATAAGGCTCAAACCCACATATCCAATGCGGTGCGCACCTGCCTCCATTTAATGAGTCTCAATAATTACACCGGTTGTCAAATTGTCATCCTTGCACTACTGTTACGCTCTGATGTCACATCTGCCTAACAAATCACTAAGCATGATCGTTGTATGCTACACTGTCTTGGTTCTTAAACGAGAATTAGTTCTTACCGAACTTAGGCCACTTTGACCGTATCTATCTATCTATCTATCTATCTATCTATCTATCTATCTATCTATCTATCTATCTATCTATCTATCTATCTATCTATCTAGCCGCCAACGCATCGGCTTTCCTGGTCGTCTCGTTCGCCTGCTGGTATACCCCAATATTTGAGTCGCGCAGAATGTAAATGCGTGACGAACATGTATGACTGATATTTCTGCCACTAACATGATGTGGCTGTGACGTACATAAAAATTAGCGGCACTGCAATCACGCATGGCTCATACCTGTAGTAGTGCTCGTCCCATTGTTCGCAGCTATGCGCCACAGGTGTCTTTACGCAACCTATGCGAACCAAGGATTTCGATTTCTGGGGTTTTGCATCCCAAAACCACTCCGTGAATACGAGAGACGCCGTAGTGGAGTGCTTCGGAAATTACAACCACCTGGGGTTATTTTATCTGCACAGATATCGCACAGTGAAAAAGCCTCAACGTTTCGCCTCCATCGAAATGCAGCAGCCGCGGCCGGAATTCGACAACGCGTCTTTCGTATCAGGAGCCGAGTACCGTACTCACTAGACCACCGTGGCGGGGATTCAAGCGAGCACCAACCAAAATGCATAGAATAAAAACGTATCATTACAACATTCCTGGAAATAAGAGCTGCGGCGGCTGCATTTCGATGTAGGCGAAATGTTGAGGTCCGCGTACTGTACGGTGTCACTGCACGCTTTAGAACCCCAGATGGCCGCAATTTCTGGAGCCCTCAACCACGGAGTCTCTAATAATCATAGCTGGTCTTGGGACGTAATACACCAGAAATCAAGTAAAAACAACATTCCGTTTTCCGTCGCTTGCAGTTGAAATGTAGACATAATTGCAGACAGATGTACACGCAACCTATACCAAGCGGTAGTGGGGGCATTGAACCCGGAACGCCGAGGTACCAAGCAAGCATGCCACCATGTGAACATCAACGTTACCAGATAAGAGTGTTGGTGAACAACTTGAAAAACAGCGACACATCAAGAAGGAAGAAATTAGAACGGACACACATCAGCGCTTACTTGTAAATGATAGTTTAGTCGAAGTTAATCCTATAGGTACAAACGACCCTAAACTCATGTGACCAAAGAAAAAAATGACTCGGAAAAAGAAAGAAAAAGTTAACACCGCGAGTAACGCCGGCTACTTACAATCTCGCTCTCTCTAAAAAATGCTATTCCCCACATCAGACCGCTGCAATGGATAGACTGCATTCCCATTCGACTACCGTAGATGTTAGGTAAAATCATAGTCCCTCAATATTGAGGGACTATGATAGAAGTAATAGTGATGAGGTTGCAATGTGGAATCTCGACATTGAATTGCTATATGCACCGAGCTGTTCTGGCGGTCTCTCCTCTATGGGTCTTTTGCAATGAGGTAGATACAATAGCAAATATTTTGGTGGAATTCAGACGCTTTACCTCCCTCGCGAAAACCACCACCAAAATCGCATTTCGAAATCTGAGCATTCCCTTATCATGCACAGCATTGCTTTAATTGGAGTCCTCTGTGCTGGGACACACGAATATGACTATATGCTTTGCTTTACAGAATGCATTACTGATTCGAATCGACATCATTGTTCTGATAATAGAACCTGTTTGCTTATTTCATTGTCCTCTTTGACATTGTTGGATTGATTGCTATTTTATTATTAAATTATTTGGTATTCAAAATGTGTTCTCATAATATTCTAATTCACATTAAAGTACGAATATGCCTCTCAGGCAATATAACATTGTAACTTAAAATTCAATCCACCTAGGTCTTGTCTAATTTCCCTAAGTGGGTAGGTGCCGAATTTTGAGGATCATCATCATCATCATCATCATCATCATCAGCGCTTGCTTTCGACCCTCTACACACATCCTCGGACTCAGCCCACTGCCACATGATAGCGATAAATGATAGTGCTTCATGATAACGATAATGAACTTGACGCCCTTACCCAGCTCAGCTGTGAAACTGGCTGAAACTGGTTGGCCGGGCGTGAAACCGGTAGGCGTGAAACTGGCTTGGCCATACTTAGATGCTAAGCAGGATGTCGAAGTCTCCTGCCGTCCGTCACAGTAGGCCGATCATGGAGGCGCTGCAGTCAGGCAGTATACGTGTGCATGTGTGGGCCGATACTGGACGCAGTCAGACACTGTATGTGGAACGTTGTCATGTCAGGTTCGATCTTAACAAATTTTGTGATGATCATGATGATCCTTTGCCATCGTTGGCACATTTGGCATCTATACCCACTAGGGGGATTAGTCAAGACTCGGGCGGATTTGACTTTAATTTACAGTCATAGTACCTCAAAGGTTTATTCATCCTTTGATGTGAATTTGAATATTACGAATTTCTGGTAATGAGCCCGGGCTGTCGGCGTCAGACTTCGTCATGGCAACGGTAAAGCAAGCCCATTCATTAGCAGCGATTGACGTGCTCCTGTGGGAAGCACACCGGCGCATCACCGCATGCTTCGCACCGCCCCAGGTTTCACGTTAGTGGAGCTGCCACGAGTTTTGTTAAAGAGGAACTTAGAAGGTGAGAAGTTACCGTTCTGCATTTTGCGTTAGTAGCATGACTACACTGGTTGCCATGTTACTTAGCGTCTCCTTTTTTAGATATGCGTTTGCGCTTCTTAGCGCGTAAAAAGCAGCGTCTTCTATGAAGACGCCATTTCCACGCCGCGGCCGATTCCAATGAAAAAGGCATCGCCCATTATTTTCTTCGGTATTCGGCAATGAAGTCCAACTCAGTTGTGAAACGTTGTATCTGATATATTCGCAAAATAAAAACATTCAACTTCGTATATCTCGCGGCCGAGCGAATAGTTGGCCTGTCCACATCTTCATCAGGCCTTCTGGTGATTTCTCGGGTGACCGTGTAGTTGCCACCTTCTCGTAGACCGAAAACAACGCCCATGTAGACCACGTCTTGTTCGGCAGCGTTCCCGGCCTTCAAGATGGTGGCGACGTCGAGGCCATCTCGGGTGTGGCCGTATGTGTCTTCGAAGTGCAGTTCACGCCAAGACAGCCCAGCAGAAAGTCGCCACCGAACACCTGTCGGAGAGTTGAAAGCGCCAGTTTCAGCGGGAAACAATGGTACCATACCAAAGGTCAATACTTCCTTATTTTATGAAAATGATACTGAATAATAATTTGTTTTTCATATCCACGTTAATGCAGTATCTGCATTCGACTGACCATGCGGCTTTCAGGCCACCTAGCGTTTCCATTTGCTACTCCCCCTCCTCGATCGTTCCCTTACAGCTGGCGTTCCACTTTAGCTTGCTCCGCCGATAGGTGACGCCAAAAGTTCCGCTGAAAAGCTCATCGTTCTTAAAGAAGAGCTGTGCAAATGGCAAAAATCTAGTGCGAAGGGATTTCGAATATTAATGCACAAGTGCGAATTCAATCAATCTTTTTCGAATAATGCTCGAATATTTTTAACTATGCCGTGATAAATTTCAGGGAAATGTACTGGTAAACATGGGCGAAAATATGTTTATTGCGCGGCCAGTATACTCTCACAATGTCGTTCCTAGAACAAGTCTTAAAGTCTTCAAGAAGAATCGAACAACTGTGCGTGCGCAAGAGTTAGCTTTGCCGCTGTACAAGAATGCTAACTTCGCCACAGTACACGCGTCTTAACTTCGCCGCTGTATGCGAATGCTAGCTTCTCCGCAGTGCGCTGGTGTTAAAGGAATATTAAAGCAAAATCTGAAAGTTTTACGAAAGCAATGAAAATGAATTCTCATGAAGCACCCAATTAGATAAGAAAGAACACGTCACTTAGAAAATTTATCGGCGCATAGATTAATTTTTCAACATTGTTTTGAGCGTGCACGAAACACCCTGGCCTACGCGAGAGGGAAGGCATGACGTCACGCCACTCCGGGCACGTTCTTTCAAAGGGCGCTTTAGCACCTCCGCCGTCGCAGAATAAGCTTTCCTGCGAAAGCCACCAAATCAAGGAAGTGAGATATAAACAGCTCCTCCGTAAAAACTGAAACGGGACTTCAGGCTGGATATTATCTTCCTTTTCGCATGTTTCAACACGATCTCGATCTTCGAAAGGCAGCCGTTCCCATCGATGTCTGCAAAATCATGAACGCCTCATGCACACAGCTGCGTCTGTTTTCGTGTGCTCATCCTCTTCGAAACAGTCGTCCCGCCACGGTAGTCTAGTGGCTACGGTATTCGGCTGCCGGTGCGCGAGTGGCAGGATCGAATCCCGGCCGCAGCTGCTGCATTTTCATGGAGGGAAAACATCGAGGCCCGTGGACTTTGCAATATGTCACTGCGAGCACTAACAAATGCAAAGCTTTTCGCGTTTCACGTGCTACCGGGCCTCCTGTCAACTATACCCTAAGCAACGCTACTATAGATTCTGTTAGGTCCTCACTTGGAGATTCATGAAACATCTAACGCGTGTTGGAAACATTATATCGCCTACGTTATTAGCAACAGTGACCGCATGTTAGGTTACCTCGGGCACCCGAAGCTGTCGAACTAGCAACGCATGAAACACTTGTGCGCCCAAAACTTGAGTATATGCGTGCGCCATTTGCGGTCCCAGTCAATCGCACCTATCTCACTCGCTTGAAATGGTACAGAATAATGCAGCACGTTTCATGCTATCTAACCACCATCGCACCAGCGGTATCACGGCAATGCAACGCACCCTTTTCTTGCAGTGACTTGTCACACGTGGCAAATCATCTCGTCTCACGCTGTTCCATAAGATATTCCATCACCCAATTTTCAAAGTGGCGTCGATTACCATGCCATCTTGTTCAGCTCGCCTACACCATAAACATAAGGTACTCACTCCTACATGCCGCACTAACACGTTTTATTACTGCTTGATCCCACGAACGTCCATTGACTGGAACCACCTTCCCTGCGACATCCATTGCATTTCGGGCCATAACTTATGTTCTCCTTTACAAAATTATTTAATTGATGACATGTAAAATGTTTATTTTAGTTTTCCATGTATACGCGCTGTACATACCTACTTTCATTCAAGTTCAACTGTATAAGCCTAACAACGCATTGTCCTATTTATTGCAAATTTTATTACTTGATGTGTTCCGGATCATTATGTTTTTATTACCCAACTCCCCTCTGTAAAACCTTGTGCGATTGAGGGTTCAATAAATGAAATAAATAAATAAAATCACATAAGGCGAGATGTTGAGGCCCGCGCACTGTACAATGTCAGTGCGCGTTAAAGAACTCCAGGTGTGTCGAAATTCCAACAGTCTTTTGCTACGGTGTCTCTCATAATCAAAGCGGGGTTTTGGGACGTGAAACCACAGCAATCAATCAATCCATGAAAGTCCCATGCTTGACGAATGTCTTCCGAAGTAAAAGCTAGCGATAATGCTGGCGCGTTAGCGCCAATTTCAAATAGTGATGTGTCGTTCGAATCAGTATACAACAAAAGCTCTTTAATACGACTCTCGTTATTTCGGAAAATCGGATAATTAGAATTTGTCTCTCGTCCCGTCAAAATATGCATTACTCAATGGCACTAAACGCTCGGTAGTTCGGCCATATTCGGCCACATGTTGGTGAATTCGAACAATGATCGAAGCGCGCCGAGCCGACATCGCCTCAAAAGTGAGACAAGAGAAAGCGAAAACGGCGTGACCGCGTCCAACACAAACTAGGCGACGCAAACGGAATCGTCGTCTTCATCGGCTTCAACTGCGCGGAAACGGCAGAAAAGCTAGCACGCTTCATGAACAGAATGGACATAGCCCGCGGCAAAGGCGGCGGTAAGCCTGGTTTCAGAAAAGTATTGTCGCCATACACGATCGCGTTGTCAGAGACAAAGGGCCAGCCCACGGCGGCTGCGGCTCACTGCAGTGAGACAATGCTACAATGCTTTCCAGACGATTAATGTGTGTCCAAAAGAAATCCCTTAAACTTAACGTTATGTCACTTTTGAAATTTTGTGTCAGTTCTCCTAAAAGAACACTATGCGCTTTGTCTGCCCGGACAGTCCCTCCCAAAACAACAGGCCGAAGTGACCTCGATACATTCGATAAGTTTAAAATTAAAACAAATCTCGGTTAAAGAGTCGCCTTTTACAACATTTATAAAACAAGAGTACCGAGACCTCTTTAGATACAGCGGTATTTAGAGCGATCTTAAAAATCAAGCGTACTATGCACTTCGACACCTCTTACCTGGAAAAGCAACGCCATGCAAGTGAGCGGCAAAGGTCCAACCAGGAGGAGGGGTTCTGACCACGTGGTGCGAGTAGTAGGTGAACGTGTCTATTTTCTGCCAGTGGTGAAACCGGTACACGTTGGCCTGATCGCTGCCATGGATGAACCTGCAGTGGCGATAGTGCGTGAACAGCGAGTGATGCAAACGTTCTCTATTCAAGATGGCAAACTATCGAGAACTGGCATACGTAATGCAACAGGCCGGCTATACCGAATGTGTCAGTGCATGGCTGAATTAGCTTAATAAATGTTTGCGTTATATGCATACAGATTACTCAAATCCAGACGAAGCGCCTTGACAGCAGCGAGCAGAGGCACAAAATAAAAGGAAGCAGGAAGACTACACCTTTAGGAACATATAGCTGCCGTGTGAACGCCTTTCAGCTGGACGGGTATTTCCCTAGGAGGCGTAAGAGCAGTCCCCCCACCCGTCTCCCCACCTCGACTGACACACTGTACTGACTACAACGCGGTGCATGGTCGAGATGTTGAGGCCGTAGCGCGGTGCTGTCTGCACGGCGGAATTACACTCCTAAGTCAGTGACACCTGCGTGCAATATTAGATGCGAAGCAGCTTATGAACGAGGCCTGTTCCTCCCTCACTCCGGCGTCGGCGTAGCCTGGCCCCGTTAGTACTCGGAGCAACCGCTAGATGGCTCTGCAGCAGAGTGCTCGCCCCACTCCGGCGCGTGCTCTAGTTTAGTGGAGACCGCTAGTGGCGCTGTAGTTCAAGAGATCATAAGGGGCAGAGAACTGGGCTATGAATTTACGTTTTTGCTATAGTATGATCGATTTAATTGAAGTAAATTTAAAAGGCATGAGGACAACTTAAAGAGAGAGGGGGAAAAAAGAAAAGTTCTTAAATTTTTTTACGAGCCTGGTGGCGCACACGTCACCGCCCCGTTACAAAGGCGACGCTCATAGCATCCATCCATCCATCCATCCATCCATAACAAATAAAAGCGCTTGCTCTCCCCGGGCGCGCTCTCTTCTACAGCAGCTGTCACGAAGTGCGCTTCGACGAACGAAGATCGCATCGCGGCAGCGCGGGCTCGCAAAGCGGCCGCAGAGCTGCCGCTTTGCGAGCCCGCGCTGCCAAGCGGTTGCCAAGCGCCGGAAGCGGTCGCTACCTGAGGTTGGTGGCGCCGATGCGCTCTCTAAGCGTGACTTTCTCGACCACACGTTCGGGCACAGCTGTAAGGTATGCGACCGCTTGCGGTTCGATAAAAAACTGACCAAGATCTCGACCATCAAGAACGAGCAGTCCCGTGCCAACGCCATCGCTGTTCTGCAGCAGGAGTTGCCCGCGGCCGACGACGATCACAGTGCACGGGTACGCCGTTTGCTCTACGTGCAAAGATTCGTTGGTGGCAGGCAAACTACCCGCGATGAGCGTGACGGACGGCTACCGCTACCCGCCGAAATCCGAGCACCTGCCCAAGCTCAACACGGTAGAGGATCATCAGGGGAACCTCGAATAGGAGGACCGTGAACAGTGAAGAAAATAAAAGATTTGCACAGTCGACTCATGACTGCTTCGCATACTACTCAGAGTTCCCTTTATGGGGAGATTTTTTTTTTTGGCTACACGCGCTCGGCTACACATATGCCCACCTGTCCTCCTTGTAGTTGCCGTCCATGTCGTGGCGAAAGATGGTCCTCGGCTCCCCGGGATTGCCGCTCTTGAGGGCGTCCGACAGTTGTTCCACGACGCACCGTAAGGGTCGCTCGCTGTACGCGAGAATGCCGTCAAGCGTCATGAACGGCGCCACTTCGCCAACGGGCCTCACTTGCTGAGCAGGGCCGCGCTTTCGCCAGAACGAAATTCCCATCTCGAAAAATGGGGCCGATCGAATGGATGCTTGGCACCACGCGCTCTGTACTTTCACTTCTTCTGGCACTCGCGCGTGTGAGCTCGCGACCGCTTCTTTGTTAATTGTTTCAACGAGCGAAGATGACCCATACGATGGTCACAGGTAGAGAGAGCTAGTGCCCGCAAGCAATAATCACCAAAATAGCTTGGAAAACCTCTTACGCTCTCGGCAACGCACTCAGCCCTTTCTCTAACCGAAAGAACTTTTCAATCAGGACGAGGGTGACTTAGAATGGCTCATTGTGGTGGCACGCGTCACAAAATCATCTCTGTTACTATCAGAAAGGGGATTGTAATTTTTGATCATGACCGAATCGCAATAATTTCTGTGATTTTGCGTCCCAAAACAACGATATGATTCTGAGAGACGCCTCAGGGAGGGCTCCGGAAATTTCGACCATCCGCAAACATTTTCAGACTCCCGGGTAGCAGTTAAGGCTTTCGCTTCTGGAACTCTGGCCGGCCGGCCGGCATCGATTCTCCCCACTCGCAGGGAAGGCTTCCATACTATTGTTTGGTTCACCGCCCACATGGGCCAGGGCCTGTGCCCGCACATCTCCAATGTCAATGAACTAGCCCATGACCGTGTGCGAGGACTCGCTTGTCGTGCCGGTCCTGGCAGTTTAGACAGAGCTTGCGTTGGGAGCATTAAAGATCCTTTAGTCACATTCAATCAGATCACGACTCATTATCAGTTGTCGCGGAGGACTTACCCTTTTCATCATCATAAGGTGACCAGGCCTCACTCCATGGCCTTTCATGTGTTGCAGACGGGGTCATTCCTCTCGCGCAGCAAATTTGCTCATTTTGCGGAAGGAATTGATCCGCGATGCCTCATTTGCGGCCATGATAATAACACACAGGATCACATGCTATGGCAGTGCACTGCGCTTACCAGCGCGCAGCTCTCCTCTCAGACGCAGTGGAATTCGCTAAAAGCGGCGATGTTTTCACGCAGAAACGGGCAGTCCAGGAGGCGGCAGGCCACGGCTTGCTCGTCCCGGTACTCGCGCGGCCCGCAACGTATAGACCTATTCCACCAGGCCTACGTCACGAAGATGCGGTGGCGCTGTCGTCGGGAGTTTTGGTTTCGCATGGTAGGCATCCGCCGGCGCGCCTACCGTAGCAGCCGCTGCGTTTTCGCTGGTGCGGGCGCTTCTCACCGCCGTGAAATGAAGAAAAAAGTGTTCACCGATGACCTGCGCCGTGGGTTGGTAGCTCAGCAACGCACAATATATGTCCGATAGGTTTTTATCTGTTTCCTGCTTATGTCTGTCGTAAAGAAAGGGACGAACCTGTAATGCCGGCTGTTTGGCGCATCGGTTATGCGCCAAACATTTTCGTCACGACTAAGCATATGTGTAATTATTTAGCGTTAGTGCGGCTTGTTTCATTTGAGAGAAATAGCATTCTCTCAAGTTTGTCAAGTGTAATGCTCGACACCAAATTTCTTGGCATAAACAAAGTGCGGGCACAGAGCGACGACGCTTACCGCAAAGCGCGCACGACGTTAGCTTAGCTCAATGTGTAGAAGTAATCGCGGTCGCCGTGTATTCTTGAAGTGGGGAAGCTACACACACGTCATACGAATTTCATTCACTCAGATGAAACAAATATATAAGAGCGTAATTCACGTAGCCGTGAGCGAAAGGCCGATTACAGCGACGCTTTTGCAAATTGCTTGCGGCTGCGATAGCATACACGCGAGAAGTGTCTTTGGCAATGCTGTAGTGGTTATGATGCGCTTTAAATATTTTTTTTCGATTGTCAGGCTGCTCGAATGAACTACACGCTTGAAATTTGCCGCGTCGTTACAGGACTTCACGCCTTCACGATCGGAACTGAGCGTATAGGCAGAGCCACAAGCCGCGATTGTGCGCCTTGCTGGCGGTTATTTGAGAGCCTTGTACTTGGTACGTTATTGCTTTTTTTGTGTGTGTGCGTTATCACAGCCGCGTTTACATAGGTTATAGCGTCACCAATATCGCATATGCTAGTACCTATTCCGTTACATTTGTTTTTGCGCAAGGATTTCCTGTAGGGGTTAGAGGCTTTAGGTCCGAAACAGTATTTTAGCTGAGGCAGCTTCAAGTCGCATTTAAACAAGTCTCGCTGTTGCAAGTGGTTCATTCTTGCGCTAGTTACCGAATTAAATCATACGCATGAAGCGATGCCGACATGATAGCTCGCGATCATTCGCATCATGTGGCAAGGTGCTTATCCTTTCAGTCAGTTTCTCACATCTTGTCATAGCTGGGCGTCGGCACATTCTTTTCTACATTCATTGAATGCTTCCTAGAGAGCTAACGCAACTTCATCTCACGCGGCTGCCCCTCGCAAACTGTTGTAAACACGCCGTCGGCGCTGAGCCGTGCTACCATTATGGACTGCAGAAATATGCGCCTATTTCCTTTCGTTGAACCACTCATCATCCGACGTCCCGTGCTCGGAGGCAGCTTGCGCACACGCTTCGCCGGCGGCGGTGGCGCGACCGTGCAGGGCCGCGGTAAGCGGTGGGCGGGGCCTCCGCGCCGCGACGTCGACACAAGCCCTGGTTATATCGCCGGTGCCTACGACGGTTTACCAACATGGAATAGGTCTATAAGTCTGTTTCAGGAGTTCCGTGCAGCAGAGCCAAGGTCACGAGGCCATCGAGCGCCGAACTCTTCTGAGGCAAGACGAAATGTCATTGTTCGGACCTGCACCTGCGAGCCACTTTTGCTCACTCCGTCGCCCTCCTCCCCTTCCCAAGGCTTCTCCTGTGCACGGAACTACTGAAACAGACTATAGGCGGTGCGCAAAGCGCCGACGACGCCATCTGCCGCCACGGCTCGGAAGCGTTGGTGGGTCCGGGCGAGCAGTGTTCCCGCGAGCGTGTACGCGAGTGCACGGATGGATGTGTTTTCATCGTGATTTAACGACTCTGTCGAGCTTCAGAGATGTTGATAAATAACTGCTGCGTTGTCGCCTGCTCAAACACACACAAAAGATCGCCAGGAACGCACTTATACAGGATTCCGGTGCTATTTCATGAGCGAGAGCGACGGCGGCGGTGGATAGCGGCTGTACGACGCAGGTCAGCAATCGCGCTTTGTTTACGGCAGTGTTAGAACGATTACCGTGTTTTTATTTCTCCATTTATGTCGCTACGTCTTAAAGGAGTACTGACACCAAATTTCGAAGCTGAGTTTACTCTACTATACAACTCCTCTATATGCGTAGACAGCTCTGAGCAAATGTTAAGCTCAGGAAATGCTGATAAGATATTTTAATTGGACGTCAAAGTCAATATTCACATGGCGTGCCTACTGACATCGACACTAGTGTGACGTCATGCTACAGTACAAATTTTGGTGACTTCACGCAGCAGTATGGCAAGTTGTGATGACGTCAGGTAGAAAAACATGCAAAATGGCCGCTCGTGCGTCACTCTCGGTTGTCTGCTCTCGCCGTTCAGCCGCCGTAGTTCACAGTGCCCGTGAAGCGAGCGAGCGAAGTCGAATTACCTTCTATCATCGTGTGTGACCGCGTATAATCGGAAAGCAAGCTCTCTGTGGTGCCGACATTTTGCCCCTGAAATGCCGCGGAGGTCTCGGAGGCCACCTTAGCTTATCGCAGGCTCCGGAGCCACGCCGACACCCACCGTGCGTGCCGTACGTTGCATCTTGCACTGTGCCGAAGTATTTGCTATCGTCTAGGGGTCAGTATACAAAATTTTGTACATTGTTGACCCCGCACTTGCTGCAGGCGCTGTGCGCGAGAGAACACTAGGCGAAAACGTCACGATATTTTGCGGAACACGTCACGAGGGCTCATTACTATGCACATACTGTGTCGTGACGTCAGGCTACAGTAGAAACCGAAACCGGCTTTTAAAGGCATGCTGTAAGTAAATTTTCACGGTGCTCTCACGCTTACCAGTACGTTCTCTGGTCTCTGGAGGTCTTGGCCTTTCATTTCATGCGAAAAAACGCCAACTGGAAATTTTCGTGGCAGTACTCCTTTAAGCGAACGCTACTACGTTTACACTTGGTCGCCTCGCCTGCACTGTAAACGCTACAATGCACATGAGCTTGTTATTACTGATTAGACGCGGTGCCTAGGCTCTCTTGAAAAACGAATGGCGCGAAGCGCAATGCCAGATAATGTGGGGCAGGTGACGGCTTCTTTACAAAAGCGCCGTGGAATCACGTGTGCTGCACGAAATCGGCTGCATTCTACCTATTGATGGCACTGGAATACGATCACCGGTGCAGAATGTTCGCTGTGCGCTCGCCTCAACTTGCATATTGGCTGTAAAACATGGCACCTGTGCACATTTAAGACTTTGACGATCGCGTAGAATGTAACGCCATTTTGCAACACTTGGTAATAGCTTGCAAAAAACCTAGCAAATAAGTAGCCAAGCTGCTACGACAAGCTAGGTGACCACCAGCTCCGCAGTGACTCAGTCTCGCGCCACTAGCGCAAGCTGCCGAGATATATATTCACAATTAAGTTTATCCTGCTGGTTTCAGTTTTACCAACGCTGACCCTTCGCGTGGCCGCACTCGTGAAATCCATGCGCCGGTGCGACAGCGATCCCTCAAAATCTACTATATAAACACATGGCGCGTAAACGAAGCTACTGTGTCGAGAAAAAAAAAACGTTGGTTCACGCGTCAACGCATGCAGGCATTAGTGATCGGGACGATATAAAGAAAGCGGTGCGAGGAGCTCCACTTCGTAGGGAAGCTTATTGACGCTTGTGTGTGGCAAACACTTGGCGCGTATGGTGACATTGTCGTCCCACACAGCTGTGACATCGGACACATGTCCACTATTATAATGTGCAGCTCCTTTGCACACACTATCGCCGCAAAAGTAATTATCTGGGACGCGCACAAGCGGCAAATCGCACGCGCGCGCTTCCGCGATGCTTGCAGTGAAATGAGGCGTCTGCTACGCGACCCACCAGCGGTTCCAACGGCCGCCGCTACGCGGCTTTCAGCCATGCGCAGCGCCTATAGGGGCGCCACTGAAAGCCGCGTAGCGGCGGCCGTTGGAGCCTTGCGTTAGCTTTAGCGTTTCTCTCTCTTCCGCTATACTAAAAGTCTAGTTTGTGCCGCTAAGTGCACCCAGCTTTACCGTAACGTTAACCTTAACGCTAAATCTTTACGTTTCAAAAGGACAGAAAGTTGAGGGAGTTGGTAACATTCCATAATCAAAAGAAGAGGCGTGCAGGACACGGACACAAGGAGAGCAGTGAACAACACGAACGCCGTGTTGTTAAGCGCGCACTGTGAGGTGTCGGCTTGGGGTCACGAAGAAGAAACATGACGTCCATCGAGCGAAGAGACGAACGCACATAAAAATTTGATACTAAAGGCAGGCCTGTAGCCAGGAATTCTTTTCGGAGTCGGGACGGGGGGGGGGGGGGGGGATTTGTTGAATTGCTTAACTTTTTCAGAAAAACATCTGTTTTCATTATTTATCTTTACGTTTGCTGCTTTCCGATATACTAAAACTCACTGGTATCGTATACGTTAACGTTCTGCGCATGCGCGGTGTGTTCCACGGTAACGTTAACCTTACGCTAAATCTTTGCGTTTGCTGCTTTCCGATATACTAAACTCACTAATATTACGTTAAAACTGACATATACCATTTACCCTACCATACCCCCAGCCCTAAGAATTTTGGCATGTGAATAATCACAAGCGTATCTATCGTTTCAATTTCAGGATAGAATGGGCCCAGAGGCGATATCATCAGACCAGCCCTGTGCGAGTAAAGATTTAATGGAAGGACTCGGCAGCGTAATCTCGTAATCAGCACCTCAGCTTGTCGCGACGGACACCATTGGCTTTTCCACGGGAATTTTAAGTGTCGAAATCGGCTGCATTCTACCTATTGATGGCACTGGAATACGATCACCGGTGCAGAATGTTCGCTGTGCGCTTGCCTCAACTTGCATATTGGCTGTAAAACATGGCACCTGTGCACATTTAAGACTTTGACGATCGCGTAGAATGTAACGCCATTTTGCAACACTTGGTAATAGCTTGCAAAAAACCTAGCAAATAAGTAGCCAAGCTGCTACGACAAGCTAGGTGACCACCAGCTCCGCAGTGACTCAGTCTCGCGCCACTAGCGCAAGCTGCCGAGATATATATTCACAATTAAGTTTATCCTGCTGGTTTCAGTTTTACCAACGCTGACCCTTCGCGTGGCCGCACTCGTGAAATCCATGCGCCGGGGCGACAGCGATCCCTCAAAATCTACTATATAAACACATGGCGCGTAAACGAAGCTACTGTGTCGAGAAAAAAAAACGTTGGTTCACGCGTCAACGCATGCAGGCATTAGTGATCGGGACGATATAAAGAAAGCGGTGCGAGGAGCTCCACTTCGTAGGGAAGCTTATTGACGCTTGTGTGTGGCAAACACTTGGCGCGTATGGTGACATTGTCGTCCCACACAGCTGTGACATCGGACACATGTCCACTATTATAATGTGCAGCTCCTTTGCACACACTATCGCCGCAAAAGTAATTATCTGGGACGCGCACAAGCGGCAAATCGCACGCGCGCGCTTCCGCGATGCTTGCAGTGAAATGAGGCGTCTGCTACGCGACCCACCAGCGGTTCCAACGGCCGCCGCTACAGCGGCTTTCAGCCATGCGCAGCGCCTATAGGGGTGCCACTGAAAGCCGCGTAGCGGCGGCCGTTGGAGCCTTGCTTTAGCTTTAGCGTTTCTCTCTCTTCCGCTATACTAAAAGTCTAGTTTGTGCCGCTAAGTGCACCCAGCTTTACCGTAACGTTAACCTTAACGCTAAATCTTTACGTTTCAAAAGGACAGAAAGTTGAGCGAGTTGGTAACATTCCATAATCAAAAGAAGAGGCGTGCAGGACACGGACACAAGGAGAGCAGTGAACAACACGAACGCCGTGTTGTTAAGCGCGCACTGTGAGGTGTCGGCTTGGGGTCACGAAGAAGAAAAATGACGTCCATCGAGCGAAGAGACGAACGCACATAAAAATTTGATACTAAAGGCAGGCCTGTAGCCAGGAATTCTTTTCGGAGTCGAAACGGAGGGGGGGGGGGGGGGGGGGGGATTTGTTTAATTGCTTAACTTTTTCAGAAAAACATCTGTTTTCATTATTTATCTTTACGTTTGCTGCTTTCCGATATACTAAAACTCACTGGTATCGTATACGTTAACGTTCTGCGCATGCGCGGTGTGTTCCACGGTAACGTTAACCTTACGCTAAATCTTTGCGTTTGCTGCTTTCCGATATACTAAAACTCACTAATATTACGTTAAAACTGACATATACCATTTACCCTACCATACCCCCAGCCCTAAGAATTTTGGCATGTGAATAATCACAAGCGTATCTATCGTTTCAATTTCAGGATAGAATGGGCCCAGAGGCGATATCATCAGACCAGCCCTGTGCGAGTAAAGATTTAATGGAAGGACTCGGCAGCGTAATCTCGTAATCAGCACCTCAGCTTGTCGCGACGGACACCATTGGCTTTTCCACGGGAATTTTAAGTGTCGAAATCCTGTCCATGTTATTGTCTCAGTGGCATCCCTGTGGATCGCATATGTCCGATATCTTAGCGCAGTAGGAAATTCTAATGGTGGGATAACCGATACTATTGGTCCTTTAAGCGACGCTCTCGCTAACGAATCGGCTATCTCATTTAGGTTCAACCCGCTATGACCAGGGACCCATAATGCCCGTGAGAGATCGCGTCCGCTTCCTCGTTATTTGTGTTTCTCAGTGATATGACTCATGCGATAGACAAAGTCAGAAGAATATCGCACTCGCAAAAAATAATTGTCGAAATAGCGTGGACAGCCGTGGACAACGGGGCAACTTAGCGTGGCAACGTGGCAACGACCCCAGCCGCTCCAGAGAACGTGTAGATCAGGCCCTGGCTGGAGGCTACCAAACCGGACACGAAAGAGCTCACATCGTTGACAACATACCGGGTAGAAATTCGCAATTGCTGCAAGTTTAATTATTTGTGTGATGTTTATGTACGATAAGACATTCACAAAACTATATAAGACAAAAATGCAAAGTTTTCGAATGCGCACTGTGAGGTGTCGGCTTGGGGTCACGAAGAAGAAACATGACGTCCATCGAGCGAAGAGACGAACGCACATAAAAATTTGATACTAAAGGCAGACCTGTAGCCAGGAATTCTTTTCGGAGTCGGGACGGGGGGGGATTTGTTGAATTGCTTAACTTTTTCAGAAAAACATCTGTTTTCATTATTTATATTCGGCAAAAATTGCAGTATGTGCATTAAGTGACCTTTTAATTGCAATGCTATTAATACGCTTACATTTTATGTTATTAGCACTACACTATGTTATTAACACTACCCCCCAACCAAAATTTCGGGAGGGGCCCAGACCAATAGGGCACCCTCCATGGCTACGGGCCTGACTAAAGGCACTGGTCAAGCTGAATAGTGTTAACTTATTCCAATAATTTTATTCATGCCTGTCTCTAACAAAAAGGGTCTCAGTGCTTATGGTACTTGTCGTTCATAGGCAGCAACATTTCGATAGAGGTGAAATGCAAGAACACTCCTGTGCAAGTAACACTCCAGGTGCAAGTAAAAGAGCCCCCCGGTGGTCCAGGTTAATCTGGAGATCCCCAGATGATCATACCGTGGCTTTGGCGATAAATCCCTCAAGTTACATTGTGGTGTCTGCGTGATCCTTGTCAGTCTGAGCGAGCCCGTTTGAGTAGAATTTTGGAGAGGTTGAGTCCTACTATAGTAAGCCAGAATAATGGCGGGCTAGCTTGAGTCAGAATCAGTCCGGCTTCACTCTGGTGAGTACGAGTTTGAGCGAGTCCGTCTGAAAGATAATCTCGTGTGTCTGAGTAAGCTCAGCTGAGTACAGTTTTGGCGTGTCTGAGTCCGAGTGTGCCCAAAGCGAGGAATATATTTTTGTTGTGAGTCGGTCTGAGTGAGTCACGCATATTTTGCCGACCTCTGGCTGCCAATGTCGCATTGCTTGGCTTTGAAGTATGCTTCCCGAGTCGAACCAACACCTCTGTGCAAATTTAAATTGAGTGCTAGTTGCGGACATGACATGAGCTTACCGGGCTCTTTGACTGCACTGTGACGCCAAAAGGGCGTCTTCTGATCTGACATCACGTCAGCACTAACTTTCGTGCACAGACGTCACCCTCACTAAAATGTACTCTACAGCGCGCTGACCTGCGTGTCATAAGCAGTGTTTATTCGAAACAAAGAAGGAAATATTTTTGATTGATTGATTGATTGATTGATTGATTGATTGATTGATTGATTGATTGATTTGTGGGGTTTAACGTCCCAAAAGCATCTCTGATTATGAGAGACGCCGTAGTGGGGGGTCTCCGGAAATTTCGACCCCTGGGGTTCTTTAACGTGCGCTGACATCGCACAGCACACGGGCCTCAACATTTCGCCTCCATCGAAATGCAGCCGCCGCGGTGGGATTCGATCCCGCGACCTCAGCAACCGAGTACCATAGCCACTAGACCACCGTGGCGGTGCAAGGAATTACTTCTAGGGAATGGCACAATAGTGTCGCTCTCCGACACTCCCAGGAAGCACTTTTTGTCCGAGTGGTAGGTACTGGGAACAAGCTAAATTGTGTTGATCTCCGAATCACTCCTTTGAACTTGGAGTTTTCGCTGCCCCCTGCTGGCAGGTCAATAACACTGGCACTTCGCTTCGGCTCATTACTGTGACTTTTTCTTTCATGTCACTAGAATGATCACTTCAATTTTTGATAATAGTTATGAAAGTTGTATGAATTTATATTACGCCTGTTCTCGGCTCTATAAAATGCAGCTGCAAGTCTTTGCTGGACGTCCGGTTCGACTGAAGATACGCTAACAAATGGTGTCTCCTAACCCGCACACTTTGCTGGACGTCCGGTTCGACTGAGATACGCTAACAAAGGGTATCTCCTAACCCATACACTTGCGTTCCAAGCCGAGTACAGTGGTCTCGAGACGTGTGTGTTTGACGAAACTTGATATGTGCAGCTTTTGATGAGTTGTGACGCAATATAATGGCATGTATGCGGGCATGCGCGATATGAGCGCGCGTCAGCACTCGTTGCAGAATCGTGAACTACTTGCTCGTTGCTGAAAAGTGGCTTCTCCGCATTTATGGTCATCATGAGGTGAAGCCGCTTTGCGGTTGCGATGCCCTTTGCTTTCTATGGCGCGACACAAAAATATATCCGAGCAAAGTAATATTTGCAGTTTTAAGTTGAGGGGCAAGTGGCAAAACTACTGCACCGCAGTAACTTTCCGCAAGCCAAGTAAGAATACGTACGCGTACCGTTGAACCGCCCGCTCATAGAGGAATATGCTCAGATTGGGCGAAATCACTGTCACTGTGACGTGTGTGCATGTTGTTATGTGTATATAGTAGGGTCCGTACTGAGGAGAACACAACAGAAAATGATAAAGGATGGTCGTACCGCTCTCGCTTTCAGCCTCTTCATGCCTGCGGTCCGGGTGCATTATCGATCTTTCGTTCGTAGCGCGTTTGAAAGCGCCGATAATGTCACTGCGCGCAAATACCTAGTCACGTGGCATCCAAATTAGAACAGAAGCCCAGGGGATAAGACGGAGAGTTGATGTCCTGACGAAGTCCACTCAGTGTCGAAACGTTGGCTCCAGCGACATTCTCTGTTCTGCATCGTTTTTAACGATATGTTCATCTAGTCATGCAGTACTGTTTTCAAATCTCGTATATTTTCTTACAAGCCTGAACAAGTTCTAGCCATCGCACTTATTAGCACGGAGACAGGCTATGTGCGCTGTGCACACTACAGTTAACACGCTTTACAATTTCTGTATTGAACATTTTTAGTTTAAAGCAACAGCTTAAATGTTGGCTAATTAATTAACAATAGTTCATTACCTCAGGTCATTAAGAAACAGTTTCGAGCGACGGCCAGCTACAGTAAACAATATTAAGTTGGATGCGCCCGTGTAATGCACACGCAATTTTTTTAAGCAGCGGCGCAAATTAACTGAAACACACTTCTCCACTTAATTGTCAATTACTGCAGAAGCTGTGATGGACAAGGCAGCAGTTGTCCCTTACTGCGGTTAATTAAGTAGCTCTGGTGCTCGGTTAACCTGTCTCATTGTTTCATGGTAAAACATTTGTTTTGTTTTAAAGCTACCAAAACGCACTGTTTCGGTGTGAAATGCCAAAACTAGCAATTTTCCTGGATATAACTTATGGGGGTAATCATCTCGTGTGAAGGGCATTCTGGTTGTAGAAGAGTACGTCAAAATGGACAGATCTAACGTGCTTACATACACTAACGAAATATATATTTTTTTAGCTTACGGCTAATTCCAACACCGACTCACCAAGATTCACTGCCGCAATGATCAGGCCGAGCCTCTAGCAGGCTCAGATATCCACTTACTCTCTGGCATAGTGGTTCAGGACTCACAGCGACTAACGAAGTGACAGATGATATTCAAAATGTAGCGCGATTTCTCGGCATCCTCTCAAGTGCAGGCAGCCACGTTCTTCACCGCGAGCGCTAGCCCCCCCCCACCCCCCTTCAATTTACTCACTCAACGCATATTCTCACAGGTCCACGTTGTATAACTAATGCATGGTCATATCGGGTTCCACGGCTCCACGCAGTATTGTAAGCATTTGCTGGTTTTCGAAGTTGTCAGCCAGTTGCGAAGGTAGGTGGTGGGGGTGAAAACCTTTATTAATAAAATGGGCCCTACAACACTTTTTGAACATAGTAGGAAAACGGTGCCGATCAGTCGACACTCCATGTGAGCCCGATATTACTGCACTGCGCGCACCAGGGAATTCGCAGTTTGGTTTAACACACCGGCAAAGCGCCCGTTCTTCTTTCAACATATGTCCTCACTGGGGCCACTTTATTTTTTTTTTTCGTTGCTCTTCAAGACATATACGCACATTTTCTTTGTTCAATTTGAAAGCCAAAATACCATTGACTGCATGCAGTCAATGGTATTTCTGCTTCAAGCGACTTAGTCGGCGCCCGCAGTGACGTCACTTGTTGAAAGAGCAGTCTCTTGCCAGCTGTGTTTGAGACCAAACTGCCAATCTCCTCGTGCGTGAGGTATTGACATGTTCACAAGGGCCTAGCTCCACGACTGATCTTCTATGTTAAAAAAGCGTTGCAGGGCCGCTAAAGGAGGCCCCGCCACGGTGGTCTAGCGGTTATGGCACTCGGCTGCAGATCCGAAGGTCGCGCGATCGAATCCCGGCAGCGGCGGCTGCATTTCGATGGAGGCCAGAGCAGTGGTGGTAACCACTGCTCTGGCGATTGGGCCTGTAAGTCGTTGCAGCCGAGCAGGGTTGCCTCCGGCTGCAGTCTTACCGTGTTCTAATGGGTATGGGGAATGGCCTTATTGGAGGGGGCGAGCCCACACCATGCGATAGCGCGGCCGCTCTGGAGGCGCTTGCTTGCTTCCTCCTAGCGCGCTGCTCCAGACCGGCTGTGGCGATAGGTGTCTTAAAACACCGCGCTACAGTGCGGACAGCTGCCGCGCTGTGCCAAGGGGTCGGAATGCTTTAGAGCTGCCGGGCACGAAGGCGGAATTATAGTGTACTAGAATTAGTACACTATAGGCGGAGTAGTTCCACAGAACACCTTCTGCAGTGAAGCCCCTCCCTAGGGCCACGCCCTTATGACCGCCAGCCACTGTACCTCCACAAAGCTTCAAATAGTTCCTTTTGGAACTTTCCATGTTACTAAAATAAAGCGAGGGTGGCAACAATAATGAATAAGTGCATAAATTTTTACGTCTTCATTCGTTTATTAGAGTGAAACATGGAAAGGATCATGAAATCAAGCGCTTGCAAAGCCAAAGCCCGGAGATCCACAAGTGTCGCCACACGAGTTTTTCAGCTCAGTTCAGTGAAATTTCACACGTAAAATGTCTCGGAAGCGAACTGAATCGTACCGCGACCTTTCGCAGATTGAAACGCTGAGACTCCGCGCACTTTTGTCCATGCTTCTCGAGTACATCATGGTTTATACCCATGAAAGGATTCGAGAAGAGCAGACGCTTCATGGTACCGAAATAATAACACGGCGCCATTTTGAAAAGGTGGGATGAGCATGACGACGATTTTGTTTGCTTCTGTGGTTGGCGTAGTGTCATCGACGTGCGCGGTCCGTCGGCCTTTGTCGCCAACTGCTGTTTTGCGGTTCTTCATCTTTTCTTATCAGCGGGTGCGTGTGAAGTAATTTTAAATTTTGTTATTTTGATTCCTTAATGTAACGCCAGTGTGCATAACGTAAAATACGTGCTGTAAAATATAACACGCTACGAAAAGTAGACCCTACAAGTCTCAAAGGCTATGCTTTCAATTGCTGCAAATTCCCTAAGCGATAAATCAAATACATTGTATCCATCGTCATAAAAACAAAAATTTCAAGAATAAAAATGTTTATAACAACATTTATTAACTGTTCTTTTATTAATAATAAAAGGCAAAAGCATTTTGTGTAATTTTAAACGTGACGGTGATGATGATGTTTGTAGCACCTTATATCCCCACCTGGTGCGTCTAAGAAAACAACGTAGCATGGCCTCCAAGATCGTTTCGCTGTTGTCGTGCGTAGCATGGCTGCAGCGAAGGCGGGAGCAGCGTGAAGTGTCGCCGCTCTCGTCTTTGCATTTGTCGCCAGCTGCTCCTGAGGCCCCCGATTCTGCATGCAGCTGCGGTGGATCAATTACTATGGGGCCTCGTTGCAGGAGCCGTGGGAGGGGCTGCTGGCTCCAGGACGCCGCGACATTGACGACGGCAGCACGTCTCCCATCCCAAACAGAAACGGCGCTGCTCAGCTGGTGAGTGCTGGAAGTAACCGCTTCGCGCAGGGCTGCTTTTCGAGTTCATACATTATTGCGCGTAAAGGAAGTACTGCTGGGAGTGATCGATCACTGCACGAGGCATCCGTGTCCTTTAAGTGCTTTTCGCTGCCATGTCGCTTAATTGGTGCGTCACCATAAGCGCCCAGGTATTTTGTTGACTCCGCGCTCTTGCGGGAGTGCCAGCGTGTTCCTATGCGAGCGCGCGTTTTACGCAGTTGGCGCGGTTGACACTTTTGATGCTTACGTGCTCGCCGCCCGCAAATTCGTTATCCTGGAGGAGAAATATTCGACTACAGGCGCCTGTACGCGCCGATGCAGAAATGCACCTGCGTGTTGTTTCTGTGGCAGCAACGTTCTTGCAAATGACGCTCCTGAGAATCGTGAGAGCGATTCAACTAATCTGCTGTATTTCCCATGCAAAGCAGTTCCACTCATCAAAATCCGGAAACGTGTGCGCCTTTTCTCAAGTTTTTGTGTAATTTGCCTTTTCTGATTTTTTTTTTCCTAGGGATGTGCTCGCTTTTCTTTTTTTTTTTTTTAGTGCAGAATATTTACTATAAAAAGTACATCAAAACTTCAAACGTACCAGTGAGCTGGAAAGACGCCAGCATTATACTAACGCACTAGGAAGGAAGATGTGAAGGACTTGAAGTACTGTGGGCACGTCAGCTTACCGTCAGTACTACATGAAGTATTTACTAAGGTAACTTCGGACAGAACAAGCAAGGCACTTGACTTCATCTAATCAAGGGAGCAAGCTCACTTCTGGAGTGAGCTGGCTCTGTTTGATGTGTCACAGGCGTGCAATCAACCAAGCAATTGAGAGATCTGCTGAGTACAACAAGCATTTTATGAACTGTGACAAAACATTCAGCCCAGTGGAGATACCAGCTGTCTCTTAGGCACTGCGCCATCAAGGAATGCTTGCAACATGGGTAAATACCATGGTCATTGTCAACAAACATTCCACAACTGCCCTGCTCCTCCTTAGGAAAAGCAGAAAAATCCCAGTGGAGAAAGGGGTCAGGCAAGGATGTGCAAGCTCTCCACAGCTGTTCACTGTATGCCTGGAATAAATATTTATAGGCGACTAGATTGGGAAGAAATAGGAATAAAGGTTAAGGGGGGAATATCGCAGCAACTCACAGTTCGCAGTCAACATTTTCCTCTTCAGCCATGGTGGTGTTGAGTTGCAAAAAAAAAAAAAAATTATTGAAGACGTAAGCTAAGAAACCACTAAATTTCGGTTAAAGATGAACATACAGAAAGCAAGGGTAATGTTAGGCAGCATAGCGAAAAACGTGAGATGCATGATCGGCAAGAAGACTTTAGAAGCTATACAAGAGTTTGTATATGGAAATCAACAACTAACGGAGGAGCCTACCTCCATAAAAGAAACACTTTGAGGAATAAGGATCAATTGGTGTGCATATGGTGGGTGTTCGCAACTCATGACCTGTACTAACATATTTTATCAACACTAACATATTGGCAGAGGCATGAGCATTACCAAGGAAACCAGAGAATTAAGAACCATACAGCGGGTGATACGACAAAAGATGATCGGTGTAGCATCAGAAGATAGTATGACAGCAGAATGGATCAGAGAACAGATGGGGGTGTGCCAGTGGCACACCGACAGGGGGGGGGGGGGCTTTCGGGGGTTGTAACCCCCCCCCCCCTGAAACCAACCTAACCCCCCTCCCACTCCGTAACTGCTCCTGTGTCCTAGAAGAATGTGGAACTAATGTCTGCAAAACGCCGAAAAAATAATAAAAATAATAATCATCATTGATGTCACTATTATTTGGAATTTCATTTACTTTTTTTTTACACATGCAACAACTGTGTAATCGCTTGCCCGGCCCTTCGGGAAAAATTGAACCCCCCCCCCCCTTGCAGAAATCCTGGGTGCGCTACTGGGGTGTGCAATATTCTAGTCAACATTAAGAATGTACAGTGGACCTGGGTAGGCCAGCACCTTCTAGCCGCTGTAGTCTGATCACTCTAAAAAGTTGTTTGGCAAAACATAATGGAAATGTAAAGATTATACTCTCACTCGTCCTTTATTCAAGAAACCTAATAGATCCATGCTTATCTGTATACAAAAAGGGCCTTTGAACCACTGACCGCCTTGTCCGAGTTGAGCATAAAATATGAGAAGCATTTTTGTAAAAGCAAAACTGCGTTGGTGTTTTTCTTCATTTAGGTCTTGTTATCCGAAGGTCATTGGTTCAGTCTCTACTGATGAGAGGTTTTTCATCCATCTTATTTCTGTTTTGCACACTAATTCATTTATGTCACTACAGCTAAAAAATAATTAATTTCCCCCTTTGCTTTCCTTGGCCCCGGGATCTGTTGGATTCATTAGGTTGTGTCTAACAAAGAAACGAGCCCTTGATTCATTCCCTTTTATTGTTTCATAACATGAGTCATGTTCTGGCAGACCCGGTGCCTTCAGGTAGCATGCGAGGGCTCATCGGTCACCAGTCAGCTCGTATTAAGATCACGAACTATGTGCCACCCTCTGGCAAAAAGTGTTTTCCACACTTGCCTCCATGGCTACAAATAGTATTGCTAACACTCTCCTGAATAAATGTACAGAAACACCCGATGGACTAGACAGGGGAACAACCACCATCGTAGCTCAGTTGGTAAATCATCGGACGCATTATCCGGGGGTCATGGGTTCAGTCTCTGTAGCAACGGCAGGTGTGTTTTTCGTCCGCATTAAGGGGGCTGTCTACCGCTCGGAAAATTTTTTTTTGGTTGTGGTGAAAATGAGAAGACCGTGTCTTAGATTGATGGCACCAAGCATGCTTTTACCCCATAAGGAAAAGAATAATATTTGTAACTTGGCCCTAAAAGTCGCGGAAAAATGACTGGTGGCGCCATTCTTGATGATGTGTGTGAAACTCCAAGTGCAACGAAAAGCCTGCGCATGCAGGTCCAATTATTTTGTTTGAAGCAAAAATTTATTACTTACAGTTATATTTTATACACATCTGGTGGTGTTACTTTGTAATGCAGAGTAATTTTCATTTTTAAATTAATATTGTAAAAACCCAGTAACCAGTGTTGATGGCATCCCTACAAATGCACAGGGGTGACTACAAGGTTAAAAAAGATTGTTTTGAGAATTTCTAGTGGCTTTTCAGCGAAGCCACTGCAAGCTTGTGCACTTCAAATGGTACACTTTCATATTGTGATAAAAAAACAGGAAATTGATGGAGGGCGGTAGACAGTCTCTTTAATTCTTTTAATTTTATGTCTTAATTACTACACTATGGCCAAAAACTGCAATTAATTTCCCTTTGCCTTCCTTGTCTTCAATGTATGTTGGATTCATTAAGGAGTGGAGGTATGTAACTTTGCAAGACCTAGCACGGGCATTCATGATAAAATGCTGAACTGTGTGGCAGATTTCATGATAAGTAGGGCACTTCACTTATGTCAGGCACCTTACCCCCACATATACCTGTTAAAAAAAAAAAATGGCATACTGTGTGGTTGTGTCATCGGCACAACTTTCTTCAAAGCAAAAATGATATCTGTTAGTTCAGTCCATACCGCCCTCAGATATACTTCTTACGTATGTCTAAGATCACATTGCTTGCCTCTTCTCAAACTTATCAACGTGCTTGAGGGAACTTCAAAATACAGCAAATAAATTAATGCAATAGGCTGAGAAAAATGGCTTCCTCTTTCTCTTTACTTCACATCGTTATTCAAGCGATGAATTTTGGAAGGATGTAAATGTTTGCTTACAGTAGAGATAAAACGTGGGCCTTCATATGGGCAGCTTCTTACAACCAATGACAAAAATCAAATAAGGCAGAGGAGTCGCAGTGTTCATTATCATTACAATATTTATATTTAATTTGCCAGCCTCATTTGGGAGCCTATTCTTTATGTAGCATAAAATGCACCATCTTGACTGCTAAAATACTACAGTTGTTGATTATACCGCGTGACATGCTTTGTTTCTACCTTATTAGCACAGTTAAATGTATTTGATTTTCTTGTTTTCCCAAAACAGCTACCATATTACATTGTATGTGTTGTATGATTGATAGGAGTACCAGCGACATCATTGTAAAATTGTCAGGCTTTCAGATTTTTTTTTTTCCTGCTAATATTGTATGCATGAGCACTGAAAAGCATGTTCACGTGTTCAACCGCAGTTAAACCAGTACATCAGGAGTTAAACCAATATGTAACTGTCGAGTTTAATAGTCGGTTCACTGCATCTCCTCAACACTCTTTCTTTAAAGGAGATGCCAAAAAACAATAGTGATAACTTAAGGGGGCTGGGATTGTCAACAATATGATGCTTAGTCACATTCATTTATATGTTTATATAGTCGCGTTAACATATAGCAACGTTAACCCTTTCGCTGTTGGGTGTTTCTGGCCGTGACGCAGCCCCTGTGTCAGCTTGGTTTTTGAGAATATGAGGGTACAAGCGTAGTTATTTACTTGATTATGACTATGATACAGAGAACATAGTAGAACAGTTCTGAACATGATGCGGCGATCACATTCAAGACTGTAACCGGTATGTCAGCAACACTGGTGGAGGGGGGGACACGAAAATGTATCAGCACGTCAATGACCACGAAGGAATTAATTGTTACGATAAAGATTTTCTTTTTCTTCCTTTGCAGGCCCTGCAACAATGCAGTGAGACAAGCGCAAACATGTAAGGCCATGGTGCTGGTCCACAAAGATGAACAGCAACGTGTGGGAGTTGCATCTGCATGAACTTTGCCTGATGGGTGTAATGAAGAAGCATGGACAAGCCCACTCTTAGGAGAGACGCCGTGAGGAGGTTTGACTCACTTACTAACGTTCAATTACTGGCATGAAATGTTCTCATTTAGATGTGTCACTGATGTGTTTAGGGCTGTGTGAATCCTTACATAAATTCGGGTGTTCCCTTTCACCACAATTAACATACATATGCTGTTGATCATTCAGAAGCTCTTGCTGAATGACTGCTTGTAGTCTGTAGCCACCTAAACTTCTAATATTTTACAAAGCTCAGTTGCTGTCTAAAAAGCTTCCTTTATGCTGTGCATTCTATAAAGGTCTACTAAGTTGATTGTCCATTTCAATGCATGATCCCGCAATGATTCAACAAAACTTGATAGCAGGAAAAGAAGGGGGGCAGGGGGGAGGTGATTTGCACTGTTTCACAGGCTTTCGAGCTCTGGAACCTTGACAGAACTTTTAACCCCCCCCTCCTATGTGTTTTCTGCACGCTGCTCCTCGTCCTTGGATGTCTATGTTTTTTTTTTTTTTTTACTATGTTGATGTATCACATCTGTTGCAGAAAATTGCAAAAGTTAGTTTATTGGCAAATGGAAACTCTTAAACATTCCATTTAAAGTGTTTCAAAGTACCATAATTGTCTGATATTTCGCCATTGTAGTGAGGGCTTCAGCCTGCTGCTGAAACTGGCTTTCTGTATTTGCGTGCAAAATCACTCATCAGTTACACCTATTCACTTTGCTCTGTCAGGGCCACTTGCAATATGTGGCACACCACTTCCTGCTCGGTTCTCATACTCCAAGCAGGCTATAACACCATACAAAGCATTACCACGGGTATCACTTCCCTCATCTATTCCTGTTCTTCATGTGCAAATGAACTAGCAGGAAAATTTTGATGCCTTGATTGATGATATTAGCCCCAGCTGAAACAACTCTGCCTTTGCACATGAAATAAATGCTGTAGCTCTCTAAGGGATAGCTTGTTTGACATAGTTGGTACATTGCTGAGAAAGAAAAGCACTAAGAATGAGATGAGGAATTCTGTTGGCTCCCATGTTTTCCTCTTTTCCTAGCACTTCGTTTCCAAAGTTCATGTTAAAGCACAATCAGTGTTTGCCTGTGGTGTCCACTTTAAAGTAGGTGTTGACTGTGCATTAAATCATTGTTTTGTGTGGGATGGAAACTAGTGCGAGAAGTGTGGTAGGAACTGGGTCATGACAGTCTTCATTTACTCAAATAAGAAATTTTAATATATTAATGATGTGAAAAATACTCTGTACACACATGGGGCACCTAAGCCACTTTGATCTCGAAATTTGCTTATATGAGACAGATCTGTACACTCTCTCTACAAGCCTACGATGTACATGCAAAATAATGTTATGAAATGCTGCTGCTGTAATATATTAAGGCATTTTGACAAGTGACTACAGGGCCCCTGCTTTTTCTTGGTTGCCTTTTGTAACCTTCACCACAGGTACTCTGTCCTCCTTGGAACATATGTGTCCTGCATAAAAAGCTGTCAAGACTGAATGAAAGTTTTGCGGAAGGACTTGTAATGTGTAGCGTGTAAAACCTCCTGCTTTGTCATAATACTGCCAGCTCTTGTCATGTTGGTGCCACCACCCTCATTCATTCCGATCAACACTTTTCATACTGGACCCTGCTTGTGCTGTAATGTGCAAAGAAGGAAATGGAGATACCTTTGTTGCTTCCCGGCATCATATAGCGCTGCCGTGCTTCTCGAAAGCATTGGTTGTTGGAAGTAAAGGTTGTCGAAAGTATTGGTACACCATGGGTTCTTGAGCAACTTTGTCCTGAGGAACCCTGCGCATGCTTGAAGGAGCTCCAAGGAACCCACTCAGTCTCCCCCCCATCTTTCTCGGCATTTTACAGTCGTCCATGCCATATTTATGAGGCATTGAGTCCAGAAAACAGTGGTATAAAATTATTTTGCATCCATTTACAGTGTGCTGCAGGACTCACTTCATTCGCACCAGCAAATTGATGCTTGGCTGTGATCTTACTCAGGGCCACTGTGATATCTGTGGGTTTGAGCTGATTCCTATGCTTATCTTTTATGCCAGTGAAAGTTCACAAAGCCTGTTCACAGGCACATGTCACTGGAAATGGAAGCCACATGTCCACCACTTTACCAAACAGATGTGGAAACAGGGGCAGCCTGTGTCCAGACAACACTTTGGCTGCCAAATTTTTCTGCCAGTGTTAGCCTGCAATGCAAAAGCAGTGTACACTTGAACAGGACAAAGCACTCGTGCCTTGTCCTGCCTTTCTTTGTCCTTGTCAAGTGCACTCTATTTTTGCCTTATGATGAACCAACTAGCTCGAGATGTGTTATTCGGCGTTAGCCCCGACATAAGAAATTCGCCGTCCATTTCAACACTCACAGCTCGAGATTACATCCACTTAGAAAGGCGAGACAGTTCATTCACGACTGTCTCAAAAGCTTTGGCAGCCAAAGTAGTGTTCCTGGTTGATGAACTTACTGCACAGTTCACGCTTTTCTAGTACGCACAGTGTGTATAGGTGTGCAAGCAATAGTACATTGGCTTGAATGGAATAGCCCTTGGGGCCAAATAATTTTGAAGCGAAGAGTTCTAGTAGTTATCAGGTGCCTGGCAGCCGAAGCCACCTGCCACTGTGACCGGGTGGCTCAGGCATAGCGCTGCTACACTGGATGGAGAGGAAATGTGAGAACACCCTTGTAGTTATATTTAGGTTCATGGTTTAAAAACTCTGGTGGTCTCTATCTGGATTGTCCCTAACTACAGTGTGCCCCCAACCAGATCCTGGTATTGCAGTGTATAGCTCTAAGGTAGATTATTTTAGGGCGGCAGTGCTTCCAAGGTAGTTTGCAGTAATGATTTTCACTAGAGCTGTGTGAATAGCAAAATTTTGAGTGCAAAGCGAATTCAAATATTAATGCTTGAGTGTGAATTGAATTGAATATTTTTTCAATAATTTTCTCTAGTATTTTTTTTTTCATAATACCATGCTAAATTACAGAGAAATGTCCTGCTAAACATGGGGAAAAAGAGTTATTGCATGACTAGTGTGCTCCACAATGTCGTCCCTCAAGAAAAGGGCAGCCCACCAAAAACTGTGCATATGCATGATTTAACTTCGGTGCAGTGCACGAGTGTTAACCTTGGCACAGTACACTACTGTTAGCTTTGCTGCTGTATGCGAATGCTAGCTTCGCTTCAATGCACGAGTGCTAGCTACACCGCAGTATGCGCACGTTAGCTTTCCCGCAGCATGCAACCTGTACCTTTGCCACAGTGCACGAGTGCTGGCTTCGCTGCAGTATGCGGGTGTTAGCTTTGCTGCATTATGTGACTATTGGTTTTGCCACAGTACATAAGCACTAGCTTCGCTGCGGTATGCCACTGTTAGCTTTGCTGGAGTACAAATGTGTTATGCGGCAAAGCGTACTACATGCGCGAATGGGCCACTTGTCGCCAGACGTAGTATATTTTGCTATGGAATTGCAAACTTCGAATAGTTTGAATAGTTCAGCACGAATTTAATCAAAGAAAAATACGAATATTTACACACCTTTAATTTTTGCCAACTTTTAACTCTTATAAGGTGGTAATAGGCAATTTTTAGAAACTTGTAAAGAGCTGGACCTTTTTTTTATGTACGAAGAATTTCATGTTCATATATATATACAAAAAAAAATCTTCCAGAGTGACATTCACTAGAAAAAAAGTTTTCGCTGGACTGAAAAGTGTCTTCATGCTTGTCTCTGTGATGTGACTTTCTTTCAAAATTACTTTCAGTGGAAGTCGATGACCTCTTACAGTCTTCATGTTTTCTTTAATTTGCAGCATGAAAAATTTGTCAAAATGGGAAATTTGTTATTAAAAAGAACTCTTCTTTTTTTTTCACTTTAACATACGTGCACAGCACACAAGTGAGTTCACCACTGTCACTGAAGGCTAGTTCAAAAATCACTTGCAGCTCAAGAAGCCTAACTCTCAGATTCACCTTTTTTTTTTTAATTCGTTTCAGTATGACTGTGTGTGCTCACACCATTAAGGATGCCATTTTTAAATAAATGGCTAGCAAGAAAACAGGATACCTGGGCTCTGAACCTTACTTTTCAAGAGCTCCTTGCAATAACTGAAGTGCAAAGTACATGTGCGCCATCTTGAAGTGTGGAGCATCACTGGAGCTCAAGTAGGGTTCAGGCCTGCATTTAAAAAAGAAAGAAAGAAAAAGAGAAAAAAAAAAAACACTGGGCAGGGTGGTCTCTTCATCATTCTTTCTTTCTTTCTTTCTTTTTTTAGGGTGTGCTTTAGAAGCTTAGCTCATCTTTTGTCTTTAAAGGGTTGGGGAGATGTAACTACTACAGAAACTTGTCAGCATGGTTACACTGCTGTCATGGCAAAACAGAACATGATCCAGTGTAAGGGAATTGGCATAGGGATCAAGTCGTGGAAGAAGTTAAGGCATAAACAAGTTTTTTATGTGGCACTGGTACTTTGAAATATTTTTATTTTGCCAGTAATTAATTACTGGAATTTTACATGCCAAAATGATGGTATGGTTATGACACATACTGTAGGGGGATACCCCAAATTAATTTTGACCATCTGGGTTCTTTAATGGACACCTATACCTAAATACATGTGTGTCCTTGTATTTTGCTCTGATCAGAATGTGAAAACTGTGGCCAGAAATCAAACTTGTTTAGCTCAGTTCAGTTTACTTATGTAAGGCCACCTAAAGGAGCCATTACGCAAGGGGTAGGTGTACATATTTATACTATTACCAAATAATTTCAAAGTTATTGATGGCATGTTGCTGGTACAAGGACAGGCAGGTAATGGCAACAATGTCAGCACAAAGGCCATTCCAGTCTTTGGCAGTCCTTGGGATGAACAAGGCAGTTAGGGTACATGGGTGTGTGACCCGCTGTGAGTTACTGGTGTAGTGCGAGGTGCGTGCTGTGGGTACAATGTAGGGTGCTTGATTGAGGGTACTGTAAAAGCACTTGTGAAAGTGCTGAGCTAAACTAGATTCCACCTTAAGAGCAAAACACTGACGTCATGCAAGTACTGTGAATGAATGAATCTAGTAGCGCGATTTTGGACAGCTTCAGGTAAATCTATAAGATATGCTTGATGTGGGCTCCAGATGGCTGATGCATATTCTAGCTTCAGGCGAAGAAGTGATGATAAGCAAGTAATTTTACATTTCAGGGGCCCTGATGAATATTCTGATGGGGCACTAAAGTGGAAAAATATTTTTCATGTGCCAATAATTTACTTGTTCACATTACCAAAGGCACCACTCTCAAGCGGAGAAGACGCACGTACAGTAAGCCAGAAAATGCACAAAAAAGAAAATACAAGTGGCGATGCCACTCTGATGTTCCCACACTAATACGCGTAACATCATATGTATCTGGCGGTGTCTAGTGTTTCAGACAGCTTGACCCAGCCAATGTCGTGAGAATACGAAAAAAAGTAATGGGATTCATGACGTCGTCTCCTCAATGTTTCAGCACGGAATTCAAAGATAAAATTTTGACCTTTATTTTCTAATATTCAGTATAAAGTGATGAAATTAGTGACAGTGAAATTCCCAAAGAATAATTTACGAGTCTAGAGTTAATGTTCCACTTCAGTGTCCCTTTAGTAACACCAGAATTCCATACCTGCTAAACCACCACAGCGGGTGCCTCTATTTTACCTATAGACATATTTTATATTGACTTCGTTAACGGGCTAACATGAGCAGCTTGTAGAATTTATACCTTCAGGTGCTGTTTGAGCAGCCATTAAATAATTCAGCATCTGCCATTTTGTGAACTGTTCTTAACTCTTGTACTGCACGTGTGGTTGGGTGGTGCAGGCGTCGATGCAGAGTGGCCCTGTGCCTGCTGTTGGTCTATGCACTGATCGTCGAGTGGCTGGTGTACTTGGTGGCACCTTATTGGAACTGGCCCCATCTCCCAGTGTCTGCTGGTATTGGCACCAGGCTCTTGTTGGTGGCAGACCCACAGTTGCTGGGTCGTGTCAACACGGCACCTGGATTGTTTGGCTTCATTGAGCGTTGGGATGCTGATAGGTGAGTTGAATGTTGGATTTAAACCAGCAGAAGCTAGTGCGTTTCCGAACACTGGCTTCTGTCTTCCTTCTTGTTGAAATGAGATGCTAATGTATCCGCTATGGTGAAAATGTAGGTAGTTTGCAAGTTCAGTCTGTAAGTGCATGTACCTACACTAGAATTTATTGCATAATATAAAAGCATCATTTGTAGTGTATTTGAGTTTCACCATAGTGTAGGAATTAGTGCACTGTTTGCTGTATCAAGAATGGTACTATATACTGCAAGAAAAATAATAAATGACTCACTGCTGTTACTGTTCCACACAATCACTACATGCTTTTTAAACAACCTCCCCTGTTCGACCTACTTTTCCGTATGCAAAAAATCCCTCTGTATTCTAATGGAGCCTCCTTGATTTATATGGACTTTGAGTTGTGTTAGTTGCTGCTGTTTCTAAATATGGCAACTTATAGCCATAACAGCATCAGGCTATTTGCTGCAATTCTTACTGAAGCCAGGCTGTGATAGCAGGAGCTGTTATTTTGTTTTAAAGTGAAGCTGCTTTAGGCTAACCTGCATAGTCATGATCAACACACGAAAACCCAAGCTGTGCGAAAATAAAAATTGGTCATCGAGCTGCAGGCTCGAACCACTAACCACCGGGTTGCGAGACCAGCACACTAACTGATTCAGCCACTGTCGGTTCATCATACATGTGCTTTAAAGCGGCGTTTTAAATGCATGAAGAAGTAGACGCCGCGCAGTGCGAGCACCCATAATATGTGCATGCTCTTCAGTTCACTCTCGCAAAACAGACAAGATGTGAAAATATTTGAGCCATACGAATTGCTTGAATTTTTGACTAAGGAAAGAAGGAAAGATAGCAAGAAAAAAAATGAATGTAGGAAACAAAAAAGAAAAAACAATAGAAAGAAATTAACAAGAGAAAGAGAGAGGAAGACAGCAAGAAAGAAAGAAAAAAGTACACGCACACGCCAAGCCCCCATTTTTCCGGTAAGGGAACAGCTCAGTTTTTGCTCTCTTTCCTCTCTTTTGTCAGCCAGCATGGGATGACATTATGCTGTGCCATTGTTATTACTAGAATTGACTAGTCACCATGGAGAATGATAAGAGATTAACTCTTTCGTTACCGCGTGAAAATGGCCGTTTTTTATAGGTCCGCGGAAAAAATTTTTTACTAGTGCAAATAATGCTCTAGGTTACATTGCAGCACACCAAATTGTGCGTAATGAAATGCTCTTTATAACTAACATAAGTTTGAAAAGAAAAGAAAATATTACACAACTTGAAAAAATATTAACTCTACTATTTTTGTAGGAATTTGAGAAGAACAATACAAAGAAAACACAATATCTACAAAAATATTACGAACAAAGAAAATTCAAAATATACATTTCGAAGGTAAATGATCCAGGAATATTCTAAAAGAAAAATAAACAATCCGCATAAGCCCGTTTTACACACAGATAAAAAAAAACTGAAACTTCTTCACCGCTCATGCCATGAGGTGAAGCACAGATGCGCACCACACCTTTCACAAAAAAACTTTTTTTTTCAACTTTGCGATCCTTGTAGTACTTGCGGTAGTTCTTTCTTTTTTTTTTCTTTTCGGCATAGTTTTGGTGAATGCGCGGGACGTGCACAATGCCCATATAAATGAGCAGTCCAATGAATTTCACGAGTTCCTCCGGAGTCAGCTGTTTCCACGAGCCGTCTCCTTCAGCAGAGGTCGGAAGCTCGAAGATATGTATCCAAGTATATTTGCATTTTCACAGATGGTTCTGGTCACCGCTGCTGTGAAGTACAGGAAAAAAAATCGCGCGATGTCGTGAAACGCTTTGCGCTACTCCGGTGTGCCAGGCCGAGATGCGCGCCGGGCGGCCTTATTGGTGAGAATTGAAGCTTTTTCGCTGCCGGCGGCAGCACATCCTGTCCAAGCGCTGCGCTTACCCTGCAGATAACGAGGATATCTCAAAGGGCGTGCACCCAGATCGGCAGATAAGCGCTCCTGACGGATGAGACCGCCCAAGGCCGAAAACGAAACTTGCCGGCGAACAGCTGAGGATGACCCGGGCTGGCTCGAAGTGCCGTCGCTTTCAGAGCTTGAATATGAGCTTGTGTCGTCTTCGGACTCGTAGCTCGACTCATCTTCACTAAATTCGTGTGCGGGTTCAGCATACTTCCGAGCGGAACGCGTTTTTCCCGCGACACAGTCCCGCGGGACGCCGCCGCCATGGGAGCGGCGGAGAGTTTGCCGAGCGCACCGACGCTAACGCCGGATGCGCCCCTCTCGCGTAGATAAAGAGAAGCGAAACCGAAACTGCTGCAAACTCGCTGAAAAGGCCAGATCAACAAGTTAGACACGCGACGGACCTTCAGAAACGAGCTGTATTTGATTAAAATTGTCCAAACTCGGAACCAAAGCTCGCTGGTGAATAGCTGGTGTCATTTTCACGTAATTATCGCGGCCAAACATTATTGCCTTGCCAAACTGACGACAAAATTTGATAATTGACTTCTTACGAATCGTTTGATAACAAAATGTTGATAATAATGGAGCGCAAACTCAAGCAGCGTGCTTTTTTCTCATGTGTGGTGGCCACGCCCCCTTTTCCAGCAGCACACGCACATTACTTCGCGAAAAACTCCGTCAAAAATAGCGATGTCGTCAGAGCGGGAAAATTTGAACGGATTGTAGAAGAGCAGTCCCCAGACTAAACGCGAAATGCCGTTGTATGCACGGGAAACGTTTTTAACGCGTCGAAATCGGCAGTTTTAATCATCGATCACCGGTGATCGATTTGAATAGGCGTGGTAACGAAAGAGTTAAAGGGGCTTGCTAGCACTTTTCGAGCCCCATCATTTTATTTGCAGTTTGAGTAGACAGATCATTGGAGGTGCCCTTAACGTAGGCAAAAACGTTGATAGGAAAGCGTGCAGCACTTGATTCAAGCAGTGTAATTACTACATCATGGCCAACCACATAAGGACATAGTGGCACTCTCCAGAATTCATTTCTCACAGAAGCTGCATGAGTAGGTACTGTTCTATAATTGATCAAAACCAAAGTTACTGATAATTACATCACTGCTGTAAAACCCTGCTTGTAATTTCACTTTAGCTTTGTTTGCTGTACTTTTTTAGGTTAATGCAAGCAAATACTGTCATAAAAAAGCACTACTGCTACTAAATATTGTCACGACCAAAACGAGCGCGCGTGTTACTGGGAAGCGATAACGGCTTTCCACTTAAATCAAAACAACCGCACGTGTCAATATGATAGGGGAACTGGTTGCTTTCTCATCTGTGACCTCTGAGCATAAAGAAATACATGCACATATAGTGTAATGGTGCAAAAGTTTCTCTTCTCTCTTGTGCATCTTCATCGGCGCCCTCATTTTGTATATTCTGCTCACTCGTGAGTGTTGTTCAAGTGGTGGACATTTTTTCACACTGATGTTTGTTGTTGTCTCGCTCATTTCCTTGAGATGTGGCTACATGTTTTTCGTTACTGTGGTAACAATGGCATCAGTACACTGAATCAAGCAAGCAATGAAGGAGTGACGTAGCTAGGGTAGGAAATGGTTTAAGACATGTTCTGGGTGCAACTGATAGGTGTGAGGTGCCGATTGCTCACTGGTATGTGTACCTCCTCTGTTGCTTTGACATGTTTGAAGCCTCCCAAGCGGGTAACAAGAAGGTATGAAAATCAAAACCTCCCCAGCGAGCGTTGCATGCCCATTGACACGTTGCATGCCCATTGACACGTTGCATGCCCATTAAGTGGCATAGGTGTTTATCCGCTAATTGCTGTAATAGTACTTGCAGTGACACCCCCCCAATCAGCCAACACACTTCGTTGTACTAGTTGTGCCACTTTGTCATATCAGCACAGCGGCACCGGTCAGTGGCATCCTGAGGCTAACCAGCATTTTTGACCCTGCCATGAAAGAATGCCTCGCATATGTTGAAAATCCTCCTGGATCCACATCCTACCTACCCCTAGTTCATGTTTGAATTAACTTGCACAGTGCAGGAAGAATAATGGACAGAAAAAGCACACACGGACAGCAGGATCATTGGAAGTCGATTTCAAGAAGAAATCATTTCAAGTTAAAGGGGCCCTCTTTAATTTTATTTAGATGAGGAAGGAAGATGCTGAAAGCTTCGTTGAAGTCATAGTAAAGCATCTAGAGGAGGACAAAATAGATCTGCAGGGCTGCCGGCAATGCTGCCACGACAATGCTGTGATCACTGGACAAGGTAGTGGTGTCCAACGAAGAATATATGTAGTGGGGAAAACGACAAACAAATTGGCAATCTTCGCAAATCACAACAATCACTCACTCAGCTTGGTGAGAGTACATGCCGTAAACAAGGACAGCAAGTAACTAATTACCGAAGCACTTTACAAGCTTTTTCTCCAGGATCTTCCAACAGCTGTCCATGCTTGTCCCGTACCAACTTCAAGGTTGTGTGTTCATCTTTGGGTGGAGCTTGATAAATAAAGCAGCAGGCCACCCACAGATTTCTTGTTTTAAGTGTGAAGCACCTTGTGTGCTCAGGCTGTCAGCGTCTGCTGTCGCCATCGCCCATCACGGTAAAGCAAGTTATCAAACTATGGTCGTAAACAATTGTGTAAGTGGTCAAAACTGGTTCAGATTAGATTAACATGATTCAGAATGATTTAAGACAGGCGTAATGATAAACTAATTGCATTAACAGAAATGTATTAAAATTGCTTCTGACACAAGAACCCTACGCGTACGCTGCCTGGCTGCACTGCCTCCAGGATCGGACCACGCTTTCTGTCGACAAGGCAAACCAAGTGCATAATCGATCAAAACCAGTTCAGCGCAGAGATTGATGTGTTCCTGTGGGAAGCACTGGCGCTTCACTGCTTCGAACCTGTCACGTTAGTGGAGCTGCATTTTTTTTCTTGAATAAATTCAAGTGATGCCAAAAGTAACACTTTCTGGTGTGAGTGGAATGGAGTCACATGCCATTTGTCATATTCGGCAGGTTTTATCAGTCAGCCAGAAAAAATAAGCTTGCACTTGGCACATTGTAGAAAACATACCAATTAGTAAATGCTTTTTAGAATTGTATGCAACTCCATTTGAAACCTTGGCAGTGATTTTGTTATTATATTATTATTGTATTTCAGAGTTAAAGGGACCGACAACTGACCAGAACCTGTGATTAGATTCTGGCGAAAATGAAAAAAACCGTGAATTATGGTGACAGATTCAAGCATACTTAATGGGGTTTGAGTAGAATTTGAATTTTTAAATTGCGTTTGAAAATCACAAAAAACGGGTATGTCGCGCAGCGTAGCCGTAGAGACTTCGTACTGCTATATGGAGTCTTCGTTTTGGTGTGCATAGTCAGATGCTTTTATACACACCATAATTATTGCTCAAAGTTAGAGCACGCATATTATTAAGCATTCCTGCTCTCTTCTTCTGTGCTGCCCACGAGGTACGAAACAAATAAGTTGACACTGCATGAGAAGCGGCGCTGCCTTCGCGGCGCAACCGTAGAACGGTCGCTGAAGGCTGCGACGCATGTGCGCGCCGTTTTTCTCTCGTGTCTGCGAAACCGGTACCGGAGTGTACAGCGCGAATTCGCGAGTGAGATCACAAGTCATAGCAACATATAGGCTGGATAAACGCAATATTGATTTCTTTGTATTTAGGGCTTCACTAGTTTCCTTTTCCCATTGCCGCCTTATAATTGCTATCGGCCTCGCACCCCACTGTTTGCAAATCTGTGGCCTGTAAAGACTCCATAGTCGCCGCAGGTGAAAAATTCGGATTTTATATGTCTCGCGGCGTTTTCGGCGTTACTACTGGGTGATTAGGCACTCTTACCGGATAAGTTTTCAGTTGCACTGATAAAAGCAGGTACCACAAAAATTGGTTGTCGGTCCCTTTAAATAGTCAATCATATTACAGCATTTGATTGCCATCAATGAAAAAAAAAATCGTTGTTGGATGGTAAACTCAACTGTGAATGTGTACTTGATTCTGTTCATGTGACGTGTTGTCTTTCTTACTTTGATGCATGGTTGTTTGGATAGTTCGTTTAGTTAATTGGCTGCATTGCACTTGCAGGTACATGAGCAAAACCTTTGCTCTGGCTAATGACTACTTCAAACCTCATGTGGTCATATTCCTTGGAGACCTCTCTGATGAGGGCGAGTTTGCCACCGACGATGACTTCCGGTCATACGTAGAGCGCTTCTTCGATATATTCACACACATCGACTACAGACAGGTAGGCCTTTATGAGTCTTTTTCTTTTTATTTGTCTTCACTCGATGTTTTTGTATGACAGTAGACTAAAAGCTCATTAATTGGGGTTCTGCGAGACGTTAAAGAAAAACATCCAGATTATTGAGTGCCAAGAAAACAATAAACAAAATGTATGCTACATTGCTGCACATTTGGTTTATAAATTGGTAAGTGAATCCTGTTCTTATTTTGCGTAAAAGCTGTGTAAAAGGTGCCATTCTTGTCATCATCCGGCTTCTGTCTCGTAGTGATCACAGCAAAAGACCCTTCTCACTTAATTCAACTGAAAAGTGCTGATCACTCCCCTCCCCCCACTTTGCTTTGCTGCCGCCACTATTGGCAATTACAGAAAATGCTGCGTCATCTGGTAACACTGCTTAAAGGGGTCGTGAAACGTTTTCTGAACATTTTGTACTAAGTGCGTATTCAGGATCCTGAACCTCCAAACAACAATGTGCGTTGTTCCGTTGCACCGTGTGCGTTGATTTAGAGCGATAAAAAACGCGGTTTCGGTTTCACTGCGCGCGTTCCCCTCAAGTCTGCAGATGACGTCATCTTAGTAGCCGTCATGCCTCCGAGATTGGCGCGCCCTCGGAGGCCATGGGAAAACAAACCGTGCTGCCGCTTTTCTTCCGAATGGTGGCACCGCACGGTTTCCGAGTATTTTCTTCCTTTCTAGCTTTCAATTAAATCGATTCCTTTAGAGCAAACGCAAGTTCACTGTGTCTTTGAACTTAAAAATATCTTAACTCAACGTCACCAAATAGTACCAGGCCGGCCGGTAGTGTCGCATAGTCGTTTCGGGAGCGCAAGAAAGCTGAGATTTAAAACGGGCGTTGTTAAATGTGCACTGAATATTTCGCCGAAATATTTCGGAATCGGCTTGTCGAATGCATATTGAAGCAGTGAAAATTACAAACCGGCATCTCCAAATTCTTTTCACGACCCCTTTAAATAAAGAAAGATGGCTACGATATCCAGAGTCACGGCAGCACTTTTGCTTAATGCTGAAGATTCCAGATTGTGGTATTAAATATATCATGGTGTTTTGTTGAAGGCAAAAAAGGTGCGTGCTGCCGATCACCTCACAAATAATAAGTTTCAAAAATTTTCAGTGACAAAACGGCGTAAATATAGTTACGCTTTGCGTGCAAACGTCCTGCCTGTTTGACAAGCTGCTTCAGATATGTTTTGAAAATCGGGAACCTTCCAAATGAGCTGGAGGGGTAAGCTACTGTGTGTGCAGCAGGCCTGTCGGAGACATGCGTTTGATGGAAATGGATTTATTTCCATGGAAATTTAGTTGTGCATACAGCGTTGGAAAGCGAAATAGCAGTGCAGTGCAGGACAAAGGCCCCAAAAAAAATTAGAATAAGTGTTATTTGTGGTTGCTCATATATACATTTTTTGCGAACAAATGAACTGCTCTCATACCATGCTGAGGGAGAACAAAGCATTGTACACATACATTGCCTAACAAAAGCAGGCATAATGTACAGTCACCCATTTATTTTCTTTTTTTAACCTGAACGCGCAGGCGTCTACCGCCGAGTTGATAAGCACTGCGCAAAGGAGCACCATGGCAAAATGAACGCATGCACGCTATGAGCAGTTGTGGGCAGTTGTCTTTTTTTCTTAGGCTGTTCCAGGAACCAGACACCAACCCTGTTTCTTCCAAGCACTGTTATAGACAAATTTCTCTTTTTTTTTCTTTCCTGAATGCTGCCATCAACTTATAAAAAACAGGTGAAGTGGTCATTCTTTCTAGTCTTTTCTCATCAGCATTTAGAAAGCAGAACAAAATGCGATAACGGACAAAGAAGCTAGTGGGGTTGAGTTAGTTTGACATAACAGCCTGTCAGACGAAAGCTGCACCAGACTGCTCACTGCGCATATGCACGTATTCTTGTTTATTTTCTCGCTGCGCTCCATTGGTGCGGCGCTTATCAACTCAGCTGTTGGCACTCGCACATTCAGATTTTAAAAATGGCCGACAGTACATGTGTCGTGTACATCATACTTCCCACTTTCCTGCTTATGTTGCACGTGTCAAAAAGTAAGTCAGCAAGAGTATTTCCACAGCTTCATTTCAGCATTAGTTACATGATGACTGGTGCAGAAAATGAGCTCAGCCCACTTTCACGTACATCCAATATACATAAAAGCACTTGCCTAAGTGAAAGCAAACACCAGCAATTTGGAAACCCATATGATATTAAAATAACACACACATGTGAGTAACGGTCTCCGTGGCAGGGAGAAAGAAGTTTTTGTGAGCGAATTGTGTGGAACAAACTAGCATAGCATCTGTCAATTTCTTGCCAATCCACAAGTTTCTTAATCCATGTCACCCATTTTAGTGCGTCGTCTGCTTTTCTTGGGAAACGGTGCATTGCAGCCTTTCTGCCATGAGACCGCACCAAATCTCAGTTCTCTGGAAGTAATGCACACAGTCTAGAAAATGACATCTTGAACAAGGGGGCCACAATTCAGGATCTCATCTCGCTTTTTGCTTTTGTGGCATGCATGCAACATTTCCAAAGTGCGCTGGCTGAGTGGAAGGCAAGTGATACGGTTCAGTGAACATAGCACTTGGTTTCCACTCTGGGCAACACCAACTGCTTTGACAGGAAGTTGTGCCAGCGCACTTTGGGGTTAGTTTTGCTTAAAATAGTCACGACTGTATGTTGGACCTGCATTTTTTTTTTTCAGCATTTCAAAAATTGCAGCGCTGTATGGGCCTGTGACAAGGACTTATAGTTGGTGTGACATGAAACCATATTGGTTACCCGGCTCTCAAGAAGTTGAACAAAATTTTTGCTGTTGTTATCCTTGTTATTAAGATTATCCTCTTGTTTTCATACTGCCCTTTTATAAGGACATTTTTTATAGGAACATGCTTTATAAAAACAAAATCTTATGAGCAACAGTGCTTTGCATACTAGGCCAAATTTCAGTGTGTTGATGTTTTCATATAACAAAGTAAAAACTGTGTGTGTGGCATGTGCAGGGGGGGACAAGGGGGTGGGGGAGTGCCCCTCCTCCTCTTAATCCCCTCCCACTAAGGCCATTTTAGTCAAAATAGTCATTCTAATGATATAGGCCAGATTCAGCACCTTCCTTCAGGTGAGAGGCCAGGGGGGAAGGGGGGAATGTGCAAGTGTGAATGCTCTTAGAGCAGAAAAGCGATTTTTTGGTGAGAGTTTTTGGTTGGAAAACATCCCTGTGGGAAAGCCAACTTGCAGACTTTTGCAAATTGTCAGTTTTTGGACCTTAGCGGCTAGAACAGAACATACATTGTTACAGGGTCTCTCAACGCTTTTTTTATAGGTGGAAATGCTGTTGATCTGTAGTCAGTATTTCTGTGAACATGTGCACCAGACGTTATTGTGTAACATACAGCTAGGAATGAGCAAGTTTATGCCAAATATGATGACCTTAGCAAAACCACACTGTGCAGTGGGTGCAAGCACTGCAGGACAACCTTGGTGGACACATGCAACATTGTGTAGGTATTGCGGCTCCCCGTCTGTAAGTGCCAGTGTCGCACAAGTGTGAACCAGAAGCACCTGCCTGCCAGTACAGCCTCAAAAAAAAAAAAAATTAAATGTAGGAAATGTTCAAGGGGTGCGACACGAAGTGGCAACTTTTGGTTGGTACCATGACCATTTGCCATTCTCCCTTCCCCCATGTTGTTTCCAGTGTGTTCATTGTGACAAAAGGAGAAAGTGCATGTTTCCTGTGGCAATCTGCACTTGTACTAGACAGAGTTGTCATTTTCCCAGTGGAAGATTCACAAGGCAACAAAGCTCCCAATAGTAATTTAATTCTCTAATAACTTAGAAAAGGCTCCTTTAATAACTTTTTAACGTACCATATTTACGCGATTGTAAGTTGACTCAGTTGTAGGTCGACCCTTCAAAAACATCGCTAGTCAAAAGAAAAAATAACTGGAGGTATAGTTTTGGCATCAATTGTAAGTTGACCCCCCCAAATTTGGATTTCAAATTGCAACAAAATAAGTCAACATAGAATTGTGTAAATACGGTGCAAGCAGTTCATTGAGATGCTTGACATGTTTCTCACAGTTCTGACAGTTTTTTTGTTGGTGTCATATCACGTGTCATTGAGGCGCAACCCCTACACAAACACTGATCTCACTCCTGATAACACCAGTGTCGTTAGACCTTGTGATGAAGTATAAGCAAAGCTGTCAAAGCACTGTTCCTTTTGGACTACAGGAACTGCCTTGCATGCAGCATCATTGGTGTCAACCCCAACAATGTCCAAGGTTCGCAAGCACAACTCTAAACATTTCTGTCATTGCTTCAGATTCATCCTTTGTATGAAACTACCAGTTGTGTGTGTGTGTGTGTGGTTTTTTTTTTTTGCTTTGTCATATTTTACCTAGCTAAAAAGGAGAGAAAGGCTTGGGACACACAGAGAACTAGTAAATACAACAGGGAAGAGCCCATTCCTCCTTACGTATGCTAATCTTTTGTGCATCCTTGTTCACTTGTTTTTTGTGAAGAACTAGTCCAAAACAATAACTCATTGCTACATATCCTTTTAAGTGTCACACAGACAATTAAGGATTAGGAGATTGGTCAAGGATAAAAAATGTTCTTACATTGACAAGAGGTACCTCTGCCAGAAAGACGCTTCTCCTCAATAAATTATTGGCAAAACTCACTATCTGGCTAGCCTCAGCACTTTTCTATTAGCTGTCTCAACTTCACGTATAGCAGAATAGTTGCTACGACTACCAGTATGATGGCATTGAAAGGACAAGTCGGCATTTGCTCCATTCGGTAACATCAGCTTGCTGATTCATGCCACTTGTTCATCTGCCCGTTGAGAGTAAGTCAAAATCAGTGACACAGCTTGCCCAAGTGTAGCCCAAGAGAAGTTGAATGTTGTTGCTCATATTGCTACATGACAGTGACAACTGAAGTAGTGCCAGAACTGTGAGTTAATAATCTCTTAATTGGGCAAACTTGTGCCCTGAAAGGCAAGCAAGCTTGAACCACAATAGCAAGGAGCATGATTTTCAGTCACATACTCTGTGTATATGTGTGTCCACTGTTTGTATGCAACTCGCCACATGTCACATCGTCACTCACGCTGAAAAACCACAACACCAGTTGTGTCTCACGTGCCATCTGATTAGATAGCACGCTCTCTCATTATAGAATCGGCAGTAACGTTCCAAGATATTCAGGAGACTGTAGGGTGCCTTACACTGGGAAAAAACTTGGTTTCATTGGTAAGCCAGTGAAAAAAAAAGTGTTGATTTAGAAGGTGCTGATTGAAATGGCTTCTCTTAAAATGCTTCACCTTAATGCTTGTGAACAGAACGTTAGTGCAGGTCGCGGGATCGGATCCCGGCCGTGGCGGCTGCATTTCGATGGAGGCGAAATGTTGAAGCCCGTGTGCTGTGCGATGTCAGTGCACGTTAAAGAACCCCAGGTGGTCGAAATTTCCGGAGACCTCCACTACGGCGTCTCTCATAATCAGAGCGCATTTTGGGACGTTAAACCCCACAAATCAATCGGAATGTTAGTGCAAAAAAAGCCAGAATAAAATTTGCGCAGACACGTAGCATTCATGACAAGCTAAGGCATACTGTGTTGATGGATTTCAGTTGTTTGCAGTGCTACGATGACTGAGGCCTGTTTCACATTCTGCTAACTGTTTGTGATGCCAGCTGGAGCGGTCACCAAAAGTCATTTTTGTTGGCAGCTGCGGTGGAGTGGCATAGCACTGGCTTGATGGAAATCTTTCATCATGTTGCCTCGTCTGACCAATGGAAGTACAGTAGCAGAGTGCAAAACATGCTGGTGTATGAGCAGTAACATGCAATGGTACTAAGTGCATTGGCAGATGTCCAAGGCCAAAACATGACATAAACCTTTCATCGCAGCAGCACAGCGGTGATTGTCATTGCATTTAACCTCACAGGGTATAGTAAATTTTGGGTGTGGCCTTGTAGTGAGCTGCACCATGACAGTGGAAAATACAGGATGTTTTAGTTAAACTGTGCCAGGCTTTATAAAAATTCGTGTTTACATTATGAGAATGCAATCATCTTAGTGTTGTTTACTGTCACCTTGACAAGCACATGAATATAAATTAATTGCCTTATTTAAGTGATTATTTAAGTGTGGAAGAAAATTAACGAGGTATTGAACAAAAATACCAAGGATAATACGATCGACACCCTAGTCATAAATGACAAGGTGACTGGTGGGACCGAACTTGTCAATCTTTTTAACGATTTCTGTGTTGAAATCGGAACTAGCACCTACTGTCATGAAGCTGCTAATCATATCCCGATACTATCCCACACAATGTACTTGCAGCCAACAACTGTCGCTGAAATAACAGTGCTGTATCACAAGCTAAGGAACAGCCGTATCCCCGATGTAGATGATCTAGAAATAAAACCAATTAAATATGTTGTAGACTTAATTGCACCAGTGCTTATCACATATACAGTAGAACCCCGCTGATACTTTCCTGGTTGATACGATTTCCCGGTTCCAACGTTCGCGATCGCGAAAACACAAACTTTTCTCGTAGAGTTACACTTCTTTTCTTCTGGTTAATACATTTCTGGAAAATACGATTATTCGGCACCAATGTTCGATTTGTCGTGCAACTACAATCAGGTATATGTTTTCTGGCCTCTAGAGTCTGCGTGCAACCGAGAAGTCGGAAAGCTCATGGGGCCGCGAACCCCATGGGGTCAAAATTTCCGGAGCCCTTCACTACAGTGTCTCTAATAACCATATCATGGTTTTGGGAGTAAAACCCCAGAAATTCAATCAACCATGTAACTAGGCACTTGCCCACCGGGACATTAGTGCTGTCAAACATGCTAACACAACACAACTGATGATACGCAGACAGTCAGCTTCGACAGTCTTGCAACATCTGCCTGACTTTTTTTCTCGTGCATTTACAATCTTGATCTGATCACTATGTGAAACTTCCTTCCTTTTTCTGAAGATCATTTCTGAAGATCATTTCTGCAGAACTTGCAAAGTGGCACTATCGCATTTGGTATTCTCAGGCAGTCACTTTCGAAAGGTTAGTGCTGTGCGTGTCACGACTGTAAACAAATATCTTTTTGTCACATTATTTGAGCACAGTCGTCACAAAGCCAGACTGTTGTGGCCTGTAGGTGCATGTGGCACTTGGGTCATGAAATCACATGAAAGTGAAAGTATATCTGAAAGTGATCTACTGAGAACTTATTAGTATGGGAGCGTGATGACAAAATCGCATCAAGCAATAACACAGGGTACATGATCATATAGGCTGGCTTGGTTAGAGGGTGCCAGTGTTGCTGCGAACTAAACTTAATGTGGTTTAAGGGAGCGTACATTGTTTCGAAGTCTGTTTCAACCCGAGCAGCATGACAAAAGCATGTCTTATATTCCTACTAATCTGGAAAAAGAAAAAAATTTTGTCCACTGTAGCCAATAGTCTGTTGTTGCGCAGGCCATTAAAACAAGGCTTGTTTCATTAATAAAATAGGTGTTAGAGCACTGTACGGGCGTGGGCTGGCCGGTAAGCCCGGGCCTGGCTCGTGGTCCGGGTAAGCTCTTGTTGGATCAGGCCCGAGATAGCTACATGCAAGTTTGGGAAACTGCATGTGGGAGATACCCGTCCTGGCATAAGTTTGAGCCGTGGAGGCGCTTTTCTGGGCTTCTTGGAAGGCAATGGTGGATGGACAAAGGCACAACTATGAGATGAGTGTTCATTTTGTGGCGCCCGTCCGTCTCCTGGGACATATTTCATGTGACTATCTACAATCAGGTGCTTGCCACGCCTGTTCCTGTCCTGCCGTGCCTGTCTCTCATAATGGTTTAGGGACGTTAAACCCCAAGAATCAACAATTAATAACTGTGTTTTTACAGCTGTTCAAAAAATATCAATTCTGAAAGAACTTCACCTAACTTTCTTGCTTGATTTTCAGCAGGCACCTGTGGTTCATGCCACATATTCAGCTGAAGCCGTCTATGATCCAAGTAGAGAACAGAGAGAGTGTCTTCCGGGCAGACTTGAATTTCATGGTCGATGTTTAGAAGAGCAATGCCAATTAACCTTTTATTTGTTGTTGAAGCTCTCAGGTTACATCTTTGGGTGTCTCAGCAATGAAAAAGAGCACTTCGCTTCAGCTGTGCTCACGGGCAGAATTGCCAGAATCTTTCATGTGTTCAAGCTTAAGGAATATGCATTAGTTGGCTGTATTTTGGGATAAACCTTGTGCAATAGTGCGGGATTATAGGGTATGCTCCGACCTGAAGTAGCCCGAGTGTCAGTGCCCCAGGTCTGTTTAATTTTCTGTGTGGTGGATGATAATGTCTCTGCCCCAGGTAAAAATGTTTTCTCAGTTCGTTGTTGTAGGGTCCCAATTCTCCAAAACCTCAGCTCCATGCCCCCCGGTGTCTACACGGTCTACTAGTCCTCGTCCAGCTATGTTGGCCAACTCATTGAGATTATTGGGCAGGGCTCCCTCAATCCGTCCCATGTGAGCTGGGAACCATGTCTTTGATGTACATATTGCTTAAACTACCAATATTTATTATCGATCACGTAGCATAGAGGAAAACAAACGTATCATAGAGGAAAAAAATTCGTGTATGTTGCGTGTCATGGGCTCAGACCGTTTTTCTTGTTGTGTTTGCAAAAGGTGGTACAGAAGTCCGACTATTACGTCGTGCTTTTTGACGAGTCACTGAATGACTTCCTGCAAGAGAAGCAAATGGACGTGCATGTGCGGTATTAGGACTCCTCACACACGGTGGTCACCAGATATTACACCAGGTATGGGGCACTCAATGGCAGACGATACGCAGGAGGTACTTCTAAGGGCTTTGGAGCCTTTGCCACCTTGGCAAGATTCTTCAGATCTCATTGGATGGGCCGAATGTCAACCTAAAGTTTTTTAGGAACATGCAAGTACATTTTCAGGAAAACTATCAGGTCCAGTGTGTCGACTTTGTAACGTGTGGCGTCCATACCATCCACAATGCCTACAAGGCAGGTGTTGCAGCCAGTAAGTGGGGAATCGATGTTCTACTGTCAAGTATGAGTGCACTCTTCCATGACTCGCCAGCACGAAGGGATGATTTTTCAACCGTGACTAACCAGGACAAATTTCCTCTGCCATTTCTGCCACATTGATGGGTGGAAAACACAGTTGTAATTGAGAGAGCTTTGCTGCTTTGGGATGATCTGAAGAAATATGTGGAGACTGCTAGAAGTAAGAAGGTGAGCCTTCCGAAGTGTGCATTTTTTGAAAATGTGCATAGCTTTTGTTGGTGACTCCTTGACACTGGCAAAACTGAACTTTACCATCAGTGTTGCATACATTATTCAGCCATTCTTGAAAGACTACCAGTCCGACAAACCCATCATCTCCTTTCTTGGGAGAGACCTTGAAAGTATTGTGCAGAAGCTCCTTTTAAAATTCATAAAGGCCGCAGTGTTGTCTTCATTGGGAGGAGTAGGTGGTTTGCTGAGGGTGGAGGTTGATAACCCCATTAACCACACTCCACTTGAAAAAGTGGATATTGGTCCCAAGTGTGAACAAGCACTCAAAGATTCAAAAGCTAGTGTGAAGGATGCGTTCCAGTTCAGAATGGAGTGCAAACAATTTTTGGCAGCTGTGACCAAGAAAATACTGGAAAGAAGTCCCCTAAGGTCATCAATGGTTAGAAGCCTGTCCTCTCTAGACCCCCGGCTCATGTGCTCCAAGCTGGATCAGTGCCTGGTGGGCCTAAGGAAGGTGCTAGACAACTTGACCATAACAGGAAGACTGAGTGACAGCCAGCGGGAATGTGGGCTTGCAGAGTACACCGAATTGCTGGAAGAGTTCAGGCATGAGCTTCGCCTCTTTGAGAGGAGGGTTAGCAGGCTGGATGAGTTCTTTCGCGAACTCTTGAGCTCCCATCCCTTCTACAAAGAGCTATGGAAAACAGTCAAGCTCCTTCTTGTTCTTACCCATGCAAATGTCGAACGGGGGTTTAGTGTCAACCGCCAAATCTCCGTAGAGAACCTGAAAGGCTTCTCGTATATTTCATAGCGTGTCATGTGAGACGCAGTGGCGAGGGCAGGTGGCATTTTAAATGTCACCATAACAAAAGAGCTAAGAATGGCTGTGTCCGCAGCAAGGCAGCACTATGGTGCACACTTAGAATCAGAGAAGAAAAAGTGCCAAGAAAATGCAAATCAGACTGATTTATTGATTGATTTGATTGATTTGATTGATTTGTGGGGTTTAACGTCCCAAAACCAGTTCTGATTATGAGAGACGCCGTAGTGGAGGGCTCCGGAAATTTTCGACCACCTGGGTTCTTTAGCGTGCACTGACATCGCACAGCACACGGGCCTCAACATTTCGCCTCCATCGAAATGCAGCCGCCGCGGCCGGGATTTGATCCCGCGACCCTCGGATCAGCAGCCGAGTACCTTAGCCACTAGACCACCGTGGCGGGGCCAGAAAGAAAGGCGCTTGATTATGGAGGAAGTTGAATGCATGCAGCTGAAGAGAAAGAAACTTGAAGCAGTTGTTGCCGATTTGGTAACCTCTGCTAATGGCTTTGCTGAAAAGGCAGAAGCTACTGGCAACATCAGACATGTAGTAAAGTCCAATAGCCTGCAAAAGACTGCGAAAGTCAAGACCCGAGAACTTGATAGCATTAAGATGCATATAGAAAAAAAAAATGAAAGACCTGCCTTGAGCTTCAGAACTTCTAGTCTAGTGAAACTATGCAATAAGTGAAGAGAATATCCTTTGTTTTGTGCAACACGTGAACTACAATCGTGTTCTTTAATTTTTGTCGTAGGTCCTTGAAAAGTCCTTGAATTTTTCTCTTGGAAAGCTGTACGAACCTTGATACATGATAGCGTGTATTGTTGGCCAAAAACTGACACCATCAACATTCCTGTGATCCCAATGTATATGAGCATCAGCGCTGCATGTTGCCAATTATACTCGCATAAATTTTATCAAATAAGAAGCATATGTTATGTTTCCTGTCCTAGGCAGTGCTCTGGAGTACAATATTAAGCTATATTAAGGGGTTAGCAGTGTGTGCATGAGGCCATCAGTTATGCGTTCACTGATACTGCCTTAAAATTATTTTGTAGCGAAGAAGAGTGGCACGCCCTATGGACGCACTATCATCACCGTCTCACCGACGAAGAGGGGCTCGCGCCACTCTTCTTCGCTACAATTTATTTAGTCCACTACAATGGTACAGTGGCTATGACACTCGATTGCTGACCCAAAGGATGTGGGTTCGATCCTGGCTACGGCGGTCACATTTCGATCAAGGCGAAAATAGTAGTAGCATACTATGTACTGTGCATTGTCAGTACATGTTAAAGGGGCACTAAAGGAAAATATCAAGTCAGGCTAGACCGATTCGTTACCTGTGTTTGTGTCTATCACTGATTTCTGCGTGGCAATAAACGACTTCTTGAGTTGAAAACCACCGCCAAAAGTCCCTGCTGTGGGCACTTAATTTGAATCACCAACGCTGAAAAGAGGGCATCATGATCTCGGCTGTCGACACTACGGTGCAATGAGCTTCACGGGCGTAATATGTACCAGCAACTGTGGCTATCGCACATTTATTTATTCTCAAAATTTATGTGATTCATTTTTCATTTGCTGCCAGGAGCAGTAATCTAGTACTGAAAATAAGGTGACCTGACCACTTCAAAAAGGTACCCACAATATGGGGCAAAGGACACCACTAAGATTACTGAACTTTGTTGTTCTCTCGCCTACAACTGCTCTGTTATCATCAGGAATGGTGAACACAAACCTGTTCTTTCAATCTTGCTAAACTTGACACTTGCCTTTAGTGTCCCTTTAAAGAACCTCAGGTGGTCAGCATTTCTGGAGCGCCCCGCCACGGTGGTCTAGTGGCTATGGTGCTCGGCTGTTGATCCAAAGGTCGCGGGATCGAATACCGGCTGCGGCGGCTGCATTTCGATGGAGGCGAAATGTTGAGGCCCGTGTGCTGTGCGATGTCAGTGCACGTTAAAGAACCCCAGGTGGTCGAAATTTCCGGAGACCTCCACTACGGCGTCTCTCATAATCAGAGCTGGTTTTGGGACGTTAAACCCCACAAAACAACAACATTTCTGGAGCTCTCCTCTATGGCATGCCTCAGAGCCATATTGTGGGTTTGACATGTAAAATTCCAGCAGAAATTATTATAGCCAAACCGAATGCATACTATGGCAGTATATGCCATTTGATTAGTTTATGGGGTTTTACGTCCCACAACCATGATATTATTGTGAGAGAGTAGTGGAGGGCTCTGGAATTTCGACCACCTGAAGATTCTTTAACGTGCAGTGTAAATCATGACTCAGTCAAAACTGTCTAAAGAAGCCACCCTTTCCTTTGCTAGAGCATCTTCAGAATAAGCGTGAGGGCCTGGTATATGTTCAGGGGTATAAGGGCTGAACCAGGCTGTGCCGGGCCCAAGACATTGGGCTCGGGCCGGGTACGGGCCATATTTGAAAACGGCGGGCCTGGCTTGGGCTGGCCTGTCCGTGGCACTCACGAGTCCGGGCTGGAAAAATCAGCCCATGCAGCGCCCTAATAGGTATATCAGACTGAACTTGAAAGAGAGATTTATTATATGCGGGTCTGTTGTAATATAAAAGTTCATTATAATGATCGTAGACTTATTGCTATCAGTCAGCTTGACCGTAGTGTTAAATGTGTAACAGTGGCTGCTTCAATGTATAGATGCAATGGAAATACCTACATTAATACATGATTCTTAAAGGCATATATCCTTCGTGTTTTTAATACTCAGCCACAGTTTTCTCAGCCTGGAGTAGCTGGAAAACTGTGTTTTGTGGCCTCTCAGCTCACATTGGGTGACATTGTTTACTTAAAAACCTAGGCAGGTTGATAGAAACCCTGGTGACTTTTAGAACTCCTGCCAGCTCTGCAATACACTGATCGCTGCTTTATGCCACTGACTTCAAGGTTGCAGTTCTTGTGTGGCCACAAGGTCGTAAGCACCTTGGCAAAATCAGAACCAGCCAAAACCACTCCGCTAGGAGTGAGGAGGATGGTAGGGGAGAACGAATAAATCAGTTTGTGGGGACTCGTGCTGTCAAGAAGTCTCTTTCCAGGTCCCAACACAATAAACACAAAAGCTTTGGAGTATTACTCTCCTGATGGTACATGAGAAAGATCAAGCACCTTGGCAAAGTTGTTTTGTAACATCGCAGCAAGATTGTCTTTTAACAGAAAAACTCTGGCCCTGTAATGAGATGAGAGCCCTTTGTATTAATTGTAAAAGTTAATATTGTGTATTGTGCACTGTAAAAACTACCTGATAAAATTAACTTAAGGGCACTTAAGTATAACTGATTTAAATAACCACCATAAGTTGTGGAAATCATAGTCATTACATGATTGCAGATTTCTTTCTAGTTTTTCAGCTGCATGGTGTCAACCATTACACTTGTTTCCACTACACTGTGCAGGCTATTTTTCTTCCTGGAGACAACGATATTGGTGGAGAAAGGAGGTCTGTGGGGAAGGCTGAACTGGAACGCTTCAACTCTTACTTCCGGAATGATACTTTCTTGACTTATCGTGGCATCGACTTCATTAAGGTAAACTTTGTTCTGAGGCTGGGCACGTTTGTCTATAGTGTGCAGTGCTCACTGAATGACACACAATACTCGGGAGTGCATAGCTGCCGATGCTTTCTGCGTCATCACTTTGCGCTGGGGGCACCAAGCTGATTCGTTGTGTTACTCAGTGAAAGCGAAAGGCTCTCTGAAGCATTGTGGTTCAGTTTTGTCCCTCTCTGATCACCTAGAGCACTTCAGTAGCACAGAATGTGCCAGCCACCACATGGCTCAAGTATCGCATTTCAATTGCTGAGTATCACATTTCAGTTGCTGAGTACTGTGCACATATTTGGAGAACTTTCAGTAGAACTTCCTGCATTAGGATCCACTCACGACTTCAAGAAGTGTGTCAGGTGACTAACGTGAGTTGTTATAGATGCAGTGTACTAAACGCAGCAGGCTTCCATGTGTTTTACAAGCAACTCAAGTTGTTATAGGCAGTAGTACTAAACGCAGCAGGCTTTCATGTGTTTTGCAAGCGACTGCAATTGTTCAGGAATCTGTGTTATTACCAGAGCAAGTATGTATCATCTTGCGGGCGATCCTGATTAGCAAGAAAAAAGACATCACTGCTTTTTTTTTTCTCAGTATCACAAAACTCACTCCATGATTCCCAGTTTAGAACCTGTTCCAGACATTCTGTAGAATAGAATGAATTGCCAGTGAAATTTGAGGTGATAGGTTCTCTTACTGCAAGTTAAAGTGGGTTTTTATTATTTTATTTGCGAATGCACTACTGCAGCAAGGTTTAAATAGGAGACTCATATTTTTTTAGATGCTCGCAGTTGTCCACTGCACAGCTACCAACTCTATAAAATTATGTTGGGGTTCAGTGACATTACAAGACTTCCATGGAGCCATTGCACAATGGTGACCGAAATTAGTTGGGCTGTACATCTTCCAAAATTTTTCAGATATATGTGCCCACAGTGTTACAGAACAGAAAATATAGCCACCAGGAGCTGAAGTGCCTTAATTCAGGTTGTCGCCTTGCTTTCATGCGATTTCAGACTAAAGCTCTTCTGTTTTTGTGGCGTGCCACACTTTTTTCGGTTGAATATTCGTCAGACTAAGTGGAGAGCAAGCGGTTTCATTTGGAGAACATAACATTGGCTTCGCACTGTTAAGTAGCACTTCAGCTTTTGATTACATGCTGTGGTAGTAGAATGGGCACAGTAACTTCACTTAGCACTTTTTACCACGGTGCGTTGGGCCTGTGTTTCTTGAAAAATTTAATTTTTGTCAACTCCATCTAAATTAACTTTTTTTTTTCTACTTCCTCTTCACCTTTTTCATCGTCATCTGCTTCCCCTTTTTCTTTTTTGTCATCGCCTTCTTGTTCTTCTGCTACTACTACTACTACTTCTTTCTCCTCTGCTTCGTTATTCTCTTCCTCTTTGTCTTTTTCCTCATCCTTGTTCATGAAAGCATGGTCGGCAACTGGCAACATATAATGACCTGAAAGACTCTATTACAGATCAGAGACATGGCTAAGAGCACAAAATGCTCAGCCTTGTAGTGGGAGCCTGGGGTGGATGCCGTTGCATCTTCTACCATATCAGAGCCATAGCTGAGAACGCAAGATGCCCAACCAAGTGATGAGAGTCTGGGAGGGTTGTTGTGGCACCACCCCTATAGAGCTGAGTTGAAGTCTGCACAGGGATGGAGCTTCTTTTCACAATCAAGCTGATAGCGGTTATGGGCATGGGCGGCGGTGGCAGTGGGCACCGTTGCCACCAATTTCGGTCACTGTAATGAGCCCATAACAGCTTACAATTTAAAATTCTCTGCCTTAAACCAGTCAGCACCACCGTAATCATCATTATTAGGGCCCTGAATGTGCAGTTAGCCCCCTGGATTTTACATTTCGCTTTGTCCCTAATGCATATTTAAGTGGGACTCTGTAGTGGATCTGGTCTGAGTTTGCATAACTTCGGGAAATGAAAACAGCGCCCAGTTGCCACATATGCTGAACAAATTGTACCAGGCATTTCACGAAATGTGTCTAAATACAGTGGAACCCTGGTTTTACATCCCCGCAGTTTTACAACCACCCGCATTTTACGACGGATTAGTGCCATCCCAGCGAAAGCCCCCATAAACACAATTCATTCAAAAGCTCATATATACGATGCGATCTTACGCTGAACCCGCATTACATGACGATCCACGTGAACCGGGGTGACAGCGAAGAAAAAAGAAGTGCCGCGGGCGTATTTCGTCGCAACGGCTCTTTCAGTAGCGTCACCCCTCCACATCCTGAGCGCTTGGGAAACCGGTTTGTTTCAGCTTTCCGCTGCCGTTCGTTCGTCTTCCCGGCCCTCCCAGCGGCCACCGGCGCCGAGCGTGGTGGCATAGAGTGACGCGGTTGTGGTCTTCCCCCATTCTTTTCGCCCTTTCCGACCAAGCATCTCTCTCCCGCTCTCCTGCAGTCTCTCTCCTGTAATAACAAAAAGCAAAGCGGCACACAAAGGCAGGCATCGCGGCAACAACCACGAAGCAAGTGCTAACCCTAACCGTAGCAGATGACGCACGGACCACCCGCTGGAGAACGCCACCGCGTCCTCACGCGCAGTAGCCAGTAGCGACGGCACGTTTCCCCCACTCTCTTGAGGAGCGTGTGCTTGGTGCAATCGCAGCTTGGCATCCAAGCGCAGGATATTCGAATGCCCCCACGAGCCCCCCAATCACACGCAAACCGTGCTTCCACGACACCACCGCCGCTCCAGCCGACGTCGGTGGAAAAAACTGCAGGAATTCACGAACAAGATAAAACGAAAAGGCACCGTTCAGTTGAACGTAATATATTTAATATGAAGTAGTTTTAGGGCGAATCAGGCGCTGAAAATTACAGGAGAGGTAGTTTATGACACATACAGTGCAAATATACGGTTTTCCAAAAAGTGTGTTTTTCGCGATTTTTCGACTTTCAAAGGCCGCGTCCCCCCTAAGTGTGTGCCATGCTTCGCTACGGCCGGTGGGAATCACACCAGCGGATTGCGGCGCACTCAAAAGCACAAAATTTTCTGTTTGGATTTTACAATGGCCATATTTTACGACGCTTTTTCGCGGTCCCGAGAACATCATGTAATCGGGGTTTCACTGTACATTGTCTAAATATAAGGAGACCAGACATTTGCACACTTTTTGCAGAATTGATTTGTTTATAGCAGTACATACTTAAAATGGGTAGAGGTGTATAACGGGTGTCGTTGCTAAGGGGCTTTGCGATCATGCACAATAAAATGCAGCAATGAAGTGAAAAGATTGCTGCTTTATAACAGTGTTTGCTCATCCCTGCCCAAGAATGCAAAGGGAACAGCTGTGTCACTCTGGGCACTACTGAAAGTGGTGCTAACTGTGCTTTGACATTTCGATTTCTGATTTCCTAGTGAAATTAGGTGGATTTCATCCGTGTATAAAAATTAGCAGCATCACCATTTTGCAAGTGTTAAATCTGAAATGGGTTCCCTTTATAAGTGACTTTCATGCTTCTGCTAGGATCGAGCACCTCCCTGTTCTGGTTTAAATATTAGTGGGGTTTTTTAATTACTTTTCATATTTTAAGCCCTGCCCATTTTGCAGTGTGTGCTGCAGTGAACAAACTGGTAACCAGTTTCACAAAAATCTTGGTCAAGTTTTCTGAAACACTGTATACACCATCCCTGTGCACCTTTCATACCTTCCAGGTCTCCCGAATTGTCCGGGAGGCTCCGGAATTATGATGGTTTCGTACAATTGTACGACCGAAACAGAAATCTCTTGAAAACGTGCCCATGTTCGGCCGAATCCTTCTCCTAGTCTGGCCACATAGCGCCAGAGCTGCGTGATACTGATTGACATCGTGGTCAGTGAAGAGCATAAAAAGCATAGCCAGTCAAGCGCAGAATTCCTAGTATCACTTCTGCTTTGCTATATATGCAAACGCAGCACCGCCGTCGTTTTGATCTACGCATAAGGAAATTGATCTACACATAAGGAAAGCGTGGCACGAGGGCCTGATTCTCCCTGTAGTTTCTCACCACTTTCCTGTGCTGGATTTTCCTGTAGGCAGCACTAGGCCACGTCCACGTGCTCGTTGGATGTTTTCTTGCATTCTTTGTTGGCTTCAGCATTCCAGTGCATGGTGTGGTATGTCCAGCTCAGAGGCGCAGACGGGCTTTGGAAATTTGGGCGTATCTGAGCAGTGATGCTCGGAATCCTCTTTATACCGCACAGCAATGCTGAATGCGAGAGGCAGTTCGCCACTGTAAAAAAGAACATACCTAGTTCAGAGCATCTATGTCTGACACGACCCTCGGACACATTCTTTTGGCGAAGTCTCGCAGTGGCAGACATTGTTACGCATGACAGTACTCCAAGAATTTCTTGAATAGAGCGGTGTCAGCCACGTCGAAGATTTAGTGATAGTGGCTAGTTGTGTAGGTTGTTGGTGATTTTGAAACAAAAACTTTACAGTTCCTGCTCCATGGAAACTAAATCAAACATTCAATCATGGAAAATGCATATCAAATATTGTGACTCCGAGCTCCCCCCCCCCCCCCCCCCCTTCCCCGCTCACATCTCCCTAATGTCTTCTCTGCGAACCTGGCAGGTATGACCTTTCCATGGCCATGAATCGTATGGGTGGCGCGAAGGTGGTTCTCATTCATTGCACTTGCTTTCATCTATTTGGCAGTTGCAGTCATGGTATTGAGGAAGTGCAGGTCTTTTTCTCTAAAGGAGAAGCTGAGCTTACTCATGGCCTAGCACATAGACTGCCAGCAGTGACCGTTGTTGTACGTAGTGGCGTGTGTAGCCCACCATGGCTGCACACAGTGTTCATGATCACATGATGTACAGGTGCAAGGCCAGTGGCTAGTCAATATGCCATGAAGTACACCTCACTCAGTAAAACTGATGTGAACCAGTGCATACATGGCACTGGTTCACATCACTGTTCACCTACGTTTGGTGAGCCAAGAAAGCAGGCAGCTTCAATATGCTCCCACTGTTAGTATATCGCAGCATGTGCTGGTATTTGGGGACATAGCATAGCTGAAACGTTGAAGTGAGGTATGGCATGAAATGTTTGCTTAGGGACAGGCATGTGCTTCCATTTTCTGGTCTTCTTATCACACTGGCATTGCAATGGCAAATGCTTGCAGCGACAAAGTGAGTGCTTTTCATGTGTATTTAAGTGCTTTACTCTTCATTTTGGTTGGTAAGATGTTTCCTGCAGCACTGCCTATGAAACGAAGACCCTTATTTCATGTAATGATCTAATACTTTGCTATGTCACTTAGTAATTTGCCTTTCATTCAGAGCTGCCGTGTTTTTTGGTAACTTGATTGTACTTTTCTTCGTACTATGTCTTTCCTGATTTTTTTCCCTCCAACACACATGAATGAGTTACCACTGCATTAACCCTTTCACTGCCAATCCTGGGTACACTCATTTTACAAATTTAAATAAATTCAAATCACTTTCTGCCACTCTTGAGGCAACTCTTGTAATAAAAAGTAATGTATGCATGTCTCATACAAATATAAATTGTAGAAAGATTTTGGTCAGCAGATGAAGTGCGTGTTTCTACATACCTGTCGATTCATATCTCCTTGCCAATGTGTCAGCAGTGCAGCCATGGCAAGTAAGAGTACCATGTGCATGTGCCATGTGATGGATGAAGAAGTTCATAAGCTAGAATACCATGCTAGAAATGCATTTTAGACAATTTGACACTGTAACTTGTGGTTAGCTATTTCATTAATTTTTTGTTAATTTGTAATGAGTTCAATTATTTATCGGGTGAGATCATGCTTAGTAAAAATGTTTGCATGACCTGAAGAGCATCCTGCTACATTGCTGGCACAAAATTTACACGTAACATGCAAAAACAAACCCGGCAAAGTGTGGAGCAGTGCCAAAGAAACCCAGCAGTGACAGGGTTAATGTTGTTTTTCCTTGTGTTTCATTATGCATTCATATGTTTATTGGCTACTAAACGCTGTGATAAAATATCTTGTCCTTCGGTACTGTACAAACTTGTATGACAGGGCTTTTTATAGATTCTTTTGTGCCATGCTCAAAAGTTATTGTGCCCTTCATGTAAAAATTGTTTATGGGATTGGCAGAATGTTTGAGCCAGGTTCGACAGGATGCGTATGTGGGATTGTAGCACTTGCGTTCACCAACTGTGTGCCTTCAAATATCTTCACCGGTGCCCAGGTGAACTACCTGACAACTTCGTATGCATACCGGTCTCACCTGTCCCAGCTGGGGAGCAATGTTCGCTTCGTCCTATCTCATGTGCCTTTATCCACAAGCTTTGGTCACTACATCAAAGATGTAAGTGCCTGACAATTTTTCTCACTAAGCAAGACGCCATGAAAGCATTGTATTCAGGAGAGTGCTAAACATAATATGTAGAAACAGGCTAGAGTAAAACAGAAAAGTGCCTTATACACTATGGCAAGGCACTATGGATGCTCTAAGTATCAGATGTGTTATATCACGATATTTTTTGTTAGTTTTAGCTTTTGAACTTTAATAAATGTCTTTCAGTTATTCTATTGTATAGCCAGCTGGCTGCCTGGTTGTTAGCAACAGTAAGAGCCAGTTAGCAAGGAAACGTTTATTATAAGCCACTGTTGATAGGTGTTGTTTTGTGACCTTGCTCTTGGCTCATAAAACGACCCACGTATGTGCTCTACTAGGCACTTTCTGCAGAGTGCAGAAAGTCCCAGTACAAACATCAATAATACTCTCAACTCTACAGGGGTGTCAAAACCGGGGAAATGGGGGGAGTGGCGGCTCTACCTCGCCCACCAGTGAGGAAGTATGGCTCCCCCTGCCAAAGGGCACCCTTCGTGTTTTTTCTGAGCTCAACACAGTGGCAAGAAAGTCCCGTGTGGACAAGTTTAGACCACAGAATGCCCAAAAAAGATTAAGTATCAAACAACAATGACTCCCAGTACTGGTGTGTGGTTATGTGATTAGATGTGACGCCCTGACCAGCGTCACATCTAATCATTGATGTATATATATTTCACAATGCAAGCTCACTTGAGTTCAGTCTCTTTAACAACCGTTGTAAAGGGAACCAATAAAAGAAACTTCAAAATTATCATACGAAACATGCAGTTTAGGCGCTATGTTTTCAATTATTTGCTGCAGTTAATAAACTGTTTACAGTTTTTTCATCATCATCATCATCAACCTATTTTAGGTCCACTGCAGGACAAAGGCCTCTTCGTACGATTTCCAATCCATCCTATCCTGAGCGAGTTGGTTCCGCTTCATGCCCGTGAACTTTTTAATTTCATCACTCCATATAACCTTTTGCCTGCCTCTGTTGCGTTTTCCCTCTCTTAGTATCCATTCCATCGCTCTTACTGTTCATCTGTTATCTTTCCTCCTCATGACACATCCTGCCCAGGTCCACTTCTTTGTCCACTGCTTTATCTCTTACTGTCCACAGTTCATTCATAATATTGCTTTTGTGTCTCTGTTGACTATGTTTGCTTATTAAATAGTTGGGCACTCAAAGGGAATAAATGGTGGGGATGATGATGATCCTGTAGTGGTTTTTCGTTCCTTCGGAGGAAAGAAAGTTCTGGCCACTGCAACTCTACAAAGCTCTTCTGCTTTGTTCTGTGTTCTGCTTTACAATATTCATGGGCATGACATCTTAATAATGGCATTGCAATTTTGTTATTTCTTTCAGAGGAATTGTACTTGTAATAGCTCATAGATATGTTTGAAAAACATCACTTTCCACTCCCAATTTTAATCTTTCTTGTGCCATTTGTGTTTGCTGCCTAAAGATGTATTTTCTCGGTTATGGTCGTGGCTCTTAGCCCTTGAATGTCATGTCATCTCTGTTTAGCCAGATAGGCTCTCATGCTCCTATAATGTCACTCATTGTAGTTTTATGCTACCATGCTCATTGCATCATCACTCACTGGAACAATATGTTTGGGGTGCCACCACTAGGCAGAAGAAAATAAAATTTTCCTGAGAAAATGGGAAGGTGCAGTCATTGTTCCAGTATATGTGATGCTTAAAAAGGCGTTGCATGTCCCCTGTTTCAAAGGCAAACATATCATCAGAAAGAAAATCGAAGCTTTCTTTTATTAGTTAATGGTAATCAGTACAGTGGTATATGTATGTAATATTTTTTTTTTACAGATTAAGCTTATTTAACTGTGAATATTAATCATCAAATTAGTGGCTATGAGCTCACTATCAAAATACTATATCGCACAGATGGGTACAGTATAAATATGATGTAGCCATAGGTGTTGTCAAACCCACTTAAAACAGCATTGTAGTGCGACTAATATTCCGGTGTTATGTACAATAATTGTTGCATCCAGATTGCATGAAAATAAAAGCTTGAGGAGGAAAGAGGGGAAGGTCTACTACATAGAGTGTAGCAGTTGCCTGAGGCAATCCCATCACATGCAAGAGGTGATGGCAGCCAGCTTTTTGAAAGTTGGAAGCCACCATCCATCTCTGCTTTCAGCCTTCACACCCACTGCAGACTACTTGCAAGATAAGGCACACAAGCTGCCCTTGCACTCAGCTGTGCAAAAAGATGGCTGTGCTGGCTACAGAAGGATAAGTTTAGTCACCTCACCTGCTTCCTAACCTCTCCCACTAGCTTTTGCTCTCTGTGTGGTAAGATGGCACAGAATAAGCCAGTGTTTTCCAGCTTTTGTACACATTTCCTCACGTCTGCATCTTGTGGCTTGTGTGGGATGTCATTGCACTTGGACCTAATGCAGAGTATTGGCAGCGTGGTTCATTTGCATGTGGAGGGGCTGTGCAGAGAAGGTTATTAATGCACTGCATGTACATGGCATGCAGACTGGTGTGACGGCTCAGTTTATTCTTGTTTTTCTTTTCTGCCGCTTTACGTTTCTTCTTTTTGCAACGCCGGATTTAATTGTTATAACCGATAATGCAGCATGGCAAAATTTTAGTAAGTGGTTTATTTTACTATAATAAAAAACTTTTTAAAATTCTTGGTGCTGTAGCTACTCATTTAAGAGTCAACCACAACATTTATGAAGTAATACTTGCAACAGAAAACTTCGAAGGTTCTATTATCTCGAGGTTTCTATGTTTCAAGAATAAAAAGGCATGGGAAAGTCCAGCTCTCTCCCGCAAACATGTGATAACGCATGGTGGAGGTGCTAAGGATTATTTTATCATAATGACAGGGAACATTGCAGTAGAGCTGATGACTCATCTAGGTTTTCTCTGTGTGTGCATGCATTTTGGTGCCTTACTGAATAAAAACTAGGAGTGCTCCATTGAAGCATGGTACCTGTGGACATGTGGTGCTTGTTGTCCTGTGCACTTTGCGTGCTGCGTGTTGTTTGCTTAATGCCATGCCATGACAGTTGCTGTATGTGTGCGACATACACACATACTTGCTCTGGTATTGTCTGTGCAGTGAGGTATCCTCATGCCTGTGCCACTCCTTACCATGCACAAGTGTGGCAACTATTTTGTGGGGCCAAAGTGGTGACAGTGATGCTTTTCTGTTTCTGCAGACAATGCATGCTAAATGTAGTCTTGCACAAGGAGTTGCTAGCAAACTGCAGCGCAGCCTGTCTGGACTGTTGCATTTGGAAAGCATGAATCTCACTTTGCACCGGCGTCTATGGCACTGTACTGCAAGCGCTGCCCTGCAAATAATTGAAGAAGCTTAGCGCTGGCAATAGGTTGTAGCATGTTTATCAGTGGTCATCATCATGTCTCCATGCATTTCCAATGCTTGTCCATGTATACATTATGAAAGGGAAAATTAGCATCCATCCTTGCATAGCATATTTCAGAAATGAAAGCTTAGTTCTCTGATAAATTCATATGGATTTCCTCGTAGCTTTGTACTGTACACGAGTAGATGCTGATTTTCCCTTTCATAAATGTTACTCCACCTTGCGGTATTCCACAAAACTCATTTGCCATAGGTGTTGCGCTGAAATCGTAATTATTGCATGGCCGGCCTTTGCAGATGAAGAATAAACTGTGCGATGTGACAGATGCTCCGGCTTCTGTAGTATCAAATTTCAACAAACAGAATATAGTGCTAGTGCTTGCACCTCATCATTTTAAAAGCAGAAACCATATTTCGTTCAAAAAGCACATAATTTTTTAATGGATTCTTAGTTACATTTCTTATATGTGCCGTGGCCCATGGTTTGGTTGCTAGGTATGTGCAACTGAATACCTATGTGGCACTGTGACACATAGGGCTTGGGCAGCTCAAAACGCTATTTCACGTTGTACAGCTGTGTTAAAAAGGTGTGTGTGTATGTGTGTGTTTGTGCGTGCATGATTTACTTCTCTTTGCGTACATGTCTAGCTGCCATTCTATTCTTGGCAAACATCAAACTTTGTCATGTCTTTGTTCTTGTGACATTTCCGTGTCAACATATCACAGTATACTTCCACACCAAGGGCTGTTGGCATTTCAGCGTAGCCTATAAATAGTACACCTCCAAATATTTCTTAACTTTCCAGATATTTGATTAAAAGAAGTATGCATGTGTGCACTGGATTTAGTTGTTGTGTAGCTCCTTTGAGACATTTTGTTTCAAATGAATTTGAACATTTGCATTGTATTGCTTCATTTATCTGATTTCCTGTGTCATAATTTGCATAAACTACTGCCTGCATTGCCACTGTATCTATAACCAGCTGTTATGTGTTTGTTTCCTTAGGAAGAGCCTGAAAAACAAAGTAAACAATTGTACTAGTGCTAGGAAGCAGGCCAGTATTTGGTTCTACTAACAGTGGTGAACTTTGCAGCTTGAGTGATTCACGTAGGATGTAACTGAGGTACACCAATTTATGTGTGATATACTTAAGCCACATATGATGCACAGACGAGATCTATAGAACTGTACCAGAATCACAAAAGGAAATGAACAAAACCTCAACCATTCAGAGTGTGTAGTAGGCATAATCTCAGTGCAGTGCCACACCACTTTGTCTACATTCTGTCATGGTGTGATTACTGCATGAAAATTCCAGCCAGAGTTTACCTATTTAGGTGCCAGAAGCCTCGAAGTCCATTTTTGCTACAGTTTCAACTCCACTGCCCTCTGTGACCTGGAGTTAATTTGCAAGTCGTGCCGTAATGTACCGTATGTGGGTCACGATCTTTTTAGCTGTTTAATTACTAATAATTGCTTGTACTGTGGCTCCTGTACCTTAGTGTGCAACCTGCAGTTTTCCTCTCTCTCTCTTTTGAATATCACAGGTGGTGAAAGAACTTAAACCGGACGTGATGCTGGCAGGGCATCGTCATGAGGTGAGGATTTCTTGCATTTGAAAAGAGCTTTCAAGTGCCCTCTGTCAATAGATGGAGGAGGTGCGCATGTTTACTGGGGGATGCGAGAACAATTAATTTAAAGTTGGTGCATTATGGTCTGGGTCACCACTGCTGCGAAGGCACACCAGTAAAAGACGTCTGACGTGCCCAAAAGCATTCTAGCACCCATAATGTGCCCATGCACACAACACTGCGTCTAAAAAATGGTATCTCACATCTAAAGTTACGGGGCTTCCATATCTTGCGATGCCCTAGAGCATGGGTTCTCAGGCACCTTTGATCCAGGGAACCCTGCCCATGCTCCAAGGAACGCAGTACCCTTCACTACCCTCCCCCCCTCCTTCCCCCACACCCCACCCTTCCTTTTGCACTTGCCATTTTCTAGTCATTTGTGTGGCGGTGAGTCCAGAAAAGCAGGGGCTTAAAACAGAAATTTATTTTAATTCTGTGTACATGGAGTTGAAGTATGCGGCTACGGTCACCTACTCTGCAACGACAAATTGACATGTGGCTCTTTCAGACTTAGGGCCAGCCTGAGGTCAGCTGGTGAGCTTCTACTATGCGTTGTGCATACTTTTCCCTTACTCTCGGGCATGGGATTAATGGCCTTTAGATTGAGTACAGATTGTGTACCTTTTGTTCACCGTCTTCGCCACTCAGCGAAGAAAATTAGGAAAATACATCGATGGGTCACTGAACCCCGAAGGGGCACCCACAGAACCTTTGGGTTCCAGGGCACCCACTTTGAGAACCCATGCCCTAGAGCCTTTCCATACAAGCAAATATCTTCTAAAGTTGACAGTTAATTAATGGGTTTTACTAATTACTGCAGTGGCAGAGGAAGTCCACATTGACATAGTGTTCACCCACAAAGGTGACATGCACCTTACTGACTGCCATGGCATTCATTGTCTCAAAAGAAAAAGAATGTCCCACATATGCACACTGGATGTAATCACCTGCTTTGGGAGAGAGGTAATTTGCTCGTGGAATTGGAAACTACACAAAGCCTTATTTCAAAATGTGTGCTTTGAGCTGTAATACAGCCTGCCTCCTGTTAACGCTGCAGTCTGTGCACCTGGTAGCCGAGCAGGCCACTGGCAATGTGGAACGCCTGGAGTTGCGCCTGGGCTCCGACCGGCGGCCCGTGAAGATGGACCTGTCATCAGGACGCCTGCATGAGCTCCGGTTACCTCCTTGCTCCTATCGCATGGGCACCCACTGGGTGGGGTATGGAGCGGCCATCCTCGGCAAGTAGCCTATGCAGAGAAGATGCAATCCCACAAGCGGTGCCCTTGTTCAGGCTTCTATCAACACTCTAACATTATTGAGTGCCATGTTCCTCTAAAAAGCAAAATGCATGCCTCACATATGTAGATACTGTAGTTTTAAGAGAATATATTACTAGTCTGAAATGGCTTGGTATTTCCCTTTTGTATATTTCAGTAAGTTATTAATTCAGCTCAGTTCATTGTCATAAGTGACCTGTTCTTATAGAAGTAAACTTTTTGTCTTTGCAAGCGGTTTTAAGTACCACATGCCTTAAAACAGTCAATATATTATTTTTAAAATGAACAGAGGTTGTGTTGTTTGGTTCAAGATCCGTCATCTTGCATCTGAAAACCCAAAAACAAAAAAAAGCAAGAAAGCAGGCAACATGGGCCTCATCTGGCTGCTTTCTTGTTTGGATAAGTATTGAAATGTTTGTAAAACATCATCTTTTTGTACCTCTGAAGTCAGTGACAGAAAAACTAGGACAAAAGCATTTCGTCTTGATGTTTGCTTTTTTTTTCCATCTTTGACATCATAGTACATTCATGAAACTTAACATCAGCAGAAAAAGATCCGCTATGGCATAGTATATTGAAACAGGCACAGGGATACGCTTCTAATGGTATTCTATTTTACAACGAGGAGATTGCCGCTGTAGCCCCAATGGCGGACTGTCTGCTTGCGCCCCACTCCTGCATCTTTGTTCCCCTCGAGATTGTTGTCTTCGTCCCTGTTCTTGCACCGTGACAATATTTCTTTTGTTGCCTGTACTTCTCTCCAGTTAATGTGTACGATTTCCATTTGGGAGGGAGTACAGATCCGGCTGCCCTCTTGATCTATCGCATGGGCACCCACCGGGTGGGGTTTTTAGTGTGCATTTTTGGCAAGCAGCCCTTGAGGACAGGAATGGACTCCTGAAGCATTGCCCAGCATTAATAAGGCAGTCATTGTATGCATACATCAACATAGAGTACAAGCGAAAATATAGGTGCTCTTTTTCTTATTTCGTTCCAAGTTTTTTTTAAACCAAAATGCTGCACTATAAAGCAGCAAAAGCACGGTCTGACCACATCTGCTGCTTTTTAGGTGCACTGTACATGGATGAAAGGGCAGTCTCACAAATGCTGTAATATGCACAGGCACTACACCTTGAACCGACCAGCTGCTTTGATTATACTAGGTGTAATCTACTGCATGATACTTGAGGGCATTATGCAAGAGTGATGCACTGTGTACTTGTTGCTTTAACCCCTTGAGGGTAATTCTTTTTTTTCTTTTTTCATTAGAAATGCATCCGCTCAGTGTAAAATTTTACTGAAAATTTTCTCGTTCGAGGAAAATAATCGAACCATGCTAACCGGACTATTGTCTACACCTAGTGTGCAGTTCATGCAGGCCCCATTTTACCTCAAACTAAAGTTTTTTTAATAATCTGCTATATCTGGCAAACATTAACTTTGTCCAGAAATAAGTTTCCTAGCTTTTCTGCAAGGCTTGTCCAACGATGTCTTGCAATGCCACTTCTTCAGTGCAAGCATTCCCCTTACATTATCCAGGAAAGTGGCCCGTATCTGTACATGTCGTTTATCAGTGTCATACCCTTTCGCTACTGCTCAGTTTATTTCAAGTTCCTGCTCAACTTCAGTGAGTTTCAGATGTGCTCTAAAGATGGCCCCACAAGGTCATGGCAGGTCCCCTGGGCCACTACAGCCTTGGTGAAATAGTTAAGCATCTGCCACTGCCGCAGAAGGCAAATAATTGATGCCACCGGATGCCTGCTGGTAAAGTAGGTACAGGCTCACTTCTGGAATGGAGCTTGGCAGAATGAAGTTTCTTACCACTTGGGAAGGAAGCCACCCCTGAGCAAAATTGCAGCATGGGACTGCCAGATCCAAAAATAGGTCACCCTCTTCTCCTCTTGAACAACTCGCCCCGCCACGGTGGTCTAGTGGTTATGGCACTCTCGTGCTGATCCGAAGGTCGCGGGATCGAATCCTGGCCGCGGCGGCTGCATTTTGATGGAGGCGAAATGTTGAGGCTCGTGTGCTGTGCGATGTCAGTGCATGTTAAAGAACCCCAGGTGGTCGAATTCCAGAGACCTCCACTATGGCATCTCTCATAAACAGAGCAGGTTTTGGGACGTTAAGTCCCACAAATCAATCAGTCAATCTTGAACAACTCAAATCACTAAGTTTGACATGGTCTGCACTGAGCAATGCCTCTTCCTGTTAGTGCTGCACACAGTTACCGTGGTAAGCATAACAACTATCCTTGCAGTTTAAACATAAAGAAAGTAGTTGCCGTGTAATACTGCACCATGTACTTCCCCAGGCATTCATCTGTGCAGTGCCCTGTATACACCACATGGTGCTGGGTCAGAGGGATGGCTCATCTGTTTAATAGGAGGCATGGGTCCTTTAGACCAAAAAGATTATCAAGGAATGGACTTTTTGGAAAACATCATTTTTGGAGTGCACATCAGTGATTCTCCGTGCCTTCCAAGTTTCCCATCTCACATGGGGAGATGCTCCTCGAAAGAGGTTTTTCTTTAATCCTTGATCTAGAACTCTGAAATTCCTGTCACAAGTAGAGTTTGTGATGCTGATTTCAAAACTGCAATTAGCTTTATTGTAGGTGTAATGGTTCTTGAGTTAGAACAGCCGTGACAATAAAATATTGGGTCCTTTGTGCACACTTTGTAGCTTATTAAAAATTTTCACACGGCATCTTAATATCGCTCATTCTGCTGCGCAGGGGCAGTAGTTTACTGAAAACTACCTAAAATGTGGAGATAACATGCTGTGCTTGCTACCGTATTTTCTGGTGTATAAGATGCACCTGCATTCACTCACTTTCCGCAAAGAAACTTCATAACGTAAGGTTGAGCCACGACCCCATGTCGTGGGTTGAGCGAGCATTGTAAAATGCCGTACTTATGTTTCTGAGCGCTAGTCCGCAAGAATACTTATACTACACCAAATGTGCGAGAAAAAATAATGCACACCCGCTGAAATGTTCCGCATGACTGCAGGAAAAACATTTTATTCGTCGAAGCCCCCAAAGTCCTCGTCCTCCGACGCGCTTTGAAATAGTTCAGCGAGCTCTGGCGGCAGCGACACTGGGACTTCCTCTGCTTCCTCTTCGGAATCGCTGCTGCTACTGCTGTTGTTGTCATCGAGGTCAGGGGCTGGGGATGCTAGCAGGCCTGTCTTGCAGAATCCCGCAGTTATGGTGGCCTGTGACACCGCACACCAGGCTTCGCGCACCCACTTTGCGACTTCGCAAAGACATCCACGACTCCCACAGGCACCGCAGAATAGCCTTGAAACTGCGGTTCACTGAGATGTCCAACAGCCGAAGCATTTTTGTCATTCCGCTTGGAATAACCGCAGCGGTGCAGTTTTTTTGCCTTGATGCACTTCAAAGTGAGCTCCGTTATATGCGCCCGCATGCTATCCAAGACCAGGAGGCCCGTCTTGGCATGAAAGGAACCGTCTGGTTGCTTAGAAAAGCATTTTTTGAGCCACTTGCCCATCATCTCTTCGTCCATCCAGCCTTTCACGTTCGTTTCTATGACGACGCCAGGCGGGAAGGGCTCTTTCGACATCTTCTTCCGCTTGAATATTATCATTGGCGGAAATTTTTGCCCGTTGGCGCAACATGCGAGCACAACCGTGACGTGCACTTTTTCGTGGCCGGTAGTTTTGATGGTGACGGACTTGTCACCTTTCAATGCCACACTCCTTTCCATCGGAATGTCAACCGTAAGTGGCACCTCGTCTGTATTTATTATATGGCTGTTGCTGAGGCCATCGTCTTCAATGGCTTTCTTAACAAAAGCCTGGAATCTCTCAAGCTTGCCCTTGAAGTCTGCTGGCAGATTCTGGCACATGCTTGTGCGGGCCCTCATCACCAGCGCTTTGCGGCGCATAAATCTGGAGCACCAGGACGGCCCGCCAACAAAATCAACGGCACCCATCTCCTTAGCTAGTGCCTGCGCTTTGAGACGCAGCTGCACCGTTGACATTGCCCTACCTTGGGCACGTTGCTCCAGTATCCGAGTGCAGATGTCCCTCAAGGACTGGCCATCGTGATTTCTTGCCGCGGTCAGCTTTCTTGTCACTCTTCATGGCCTGAAGCTTAGCAGTTGACTGACGCCATGTGCGGATCATCTTCTGAGTGACGTCGAAATGACGGCCCACTGCCCGGTTCCCGTGGTCCTCTGCATACTTCACAGCAGTAAGCTTAAACTTCGCCATGTAACTTTTCCGTTTAGCCGGCATACTGCAGGTGAAGATAACAAATGCGCGGACTTCTAGAACACTGTAGCATGGACCAACCGAACAAATGAAGTTGCAAATGGCGACTAGCCCACTAGCCCAACTCGCTGAACGACAGCATGGCCGGCATGGCGGCTGAAGCCGAGCTGAACCCGTCGTGCACATATCACCATCTTACGCCGATTTCACTAACTGAGCACAGCTCTCTATGGTACAGCCTCCGAAACTGGCGCAGCTTCAATGAGCGGAGAACTCGCACGACGACATACTTTCTTTTTATTTTTTCGTTTTATGTACTTTGGTTTTGTTATGGAACTGTAGTACCGCCACGTTGAGTCTTCGTTATTATAATTATGACGCATCGTTCACATCGAACTGCTCTAGTCGTTTAAAAAGAAGGCTCATCAGCATCAACACGAGTTTCTCCCAAAAGAACTACAAAAAAAAGTACGTATAAGACACACTGTTGTATAAGACGCACCTCCGAAAATTTTGGGAAAAAGTGCGTCTTATATGCCGCAAAATACGGTACATTTCCAACAAAAAAACCAGAGGTGCCTTTTGAATACTGCATATTTCCCTTACATTTCAAATTTACAAAACAAAAATTCTGCAATAGATAATTAAATTTCTGTACAGATGTCAACACTCCATGCTGTCCAGAGGTAGTCTGTACAAAATTTCATTAATTTCTAACAACATTAAGTGCCTGAAAGGTTGCGCACACCATATAAAAATTGTCTGGATGTTGTGCACATCCTTAAGGCACTTAATTTTGGCAAGTCGTTATGAAAGTTTGCACAAAGTATCTCCAGACAACATGTAATGTTGATATTTATACAGAATTTTGATAGCCTATTACAGAATTTTTGTTTTGTAACTTGAAATGCATGTAAAGGAAATCTGCAGTGTACAACAGGCACCTCTGGGTTTTTCTTTTATTTTTGGAAATGTAGCAAGCGCAGCATGTTATTCCTACATTTCAGGTAGTTTTCAGTACACTACTGCCCCTGTGCAGCAGATGGAGCCGTATAGAGATGCTGTGTGAAAATTTTTAATAAGCTAGAAAGTGTGCATAAAAGACCCAGTGTTTTGTTATCACAGCTCTTCTAACTAAAGAACCATTACTGTGACAATAAAAGTAATTGCAGTTTTGAAATCAGCATCACAGTCTACTCGTGCCAGAAATTTCAGAGTTCTATCCCAAGGATTTAAGAAAGTCATTTTCAAGTAGCATGTCAGCCATAATATCAATTTAAAAATATATAGGGCACCTGAATTCTTGCTGTGTCAACACTAAAACAAGATGTACCCAGTGATGCAGCACTCACATTCTAGTGCCTTCACAACCTACTAATGGTAGCTGTAGTATCGCGGCCGACGGCCGATACCGGAGTGGCCTCCGCACAGAGCCACCACTGCAGGCTAACCAACAACAACCTTTATTGGTGATGTGCACATGTATATATACAGATGGCAACAGATGGCAGCGCCATCTGTCGTGGCGGAATGTAATTACAATACAACAGTAGCCTACTAAATCTTTAGAAGTGCTTTTGTACACACAGTTGGGATTGTTTGTAACCAAATGTGACATTTTTTTGTTTTGTTTGTGTTGTGTCTTGAGTGAATTACTTGGCAACATTTGAGTATCAACAAGCAGGCTTTGTTTGGTATGCATCGCTTTTATGTCCCGCTCCCGCTCAAGATGGCGTCACAGAATATGATGACATCCTCGTATGACGCAGCACATCTCACCCTTTTACCAGCTGAGCCTTCGAGGTGGCCTGTGTTGCCTGGTGGACTGGGCAGGGTAGGGAGGGGGTGGCAACCCCGCTGGAGCAAGGTCCACCATACGTGCTGGCTTAGGCAACATTTGGTCTATGGCAGCAGCTGTTGTGACCTCCACTGGCTGCTTCGTGTCAGAGTCCTTAGGAGTGTGTTGTTGCATTTGATCCGCCTGATGCATTGGACAAGGACACAGTTGTCATCCGAGCCCCTTGGCTGCTTGTGACAACTCCAGGTGACTCTCTTGGCCGCTGGTGGAGACTTCTGAGCCATACCAGCTGGCCTGCGTGGAATGGCATGGTATATAAGTGCGCTTCAAATTGTGGTACCCCACTTGTACTCAGAAGGCAACAGTCCATCCTGGTCCGTAGCTAGTCACCCAGCGGCAGCTCAAATGGAGACATCTCATCCTTGATTGGTGTACATCAGTATCAGCATAAAAAAATGACTGAGGCTTTCAATGACGGTGCCCCCTTGAGTTTTTCGAAGCCCTTCCTTGATCACGTTCTGCCAGTCCATTTGACTGCGAGTGGTAAGGTGCTGTCATCACATGGTTGATCCCATTCATCTTTATGAACTTATTAAACTCTGCCGAGACAAACTGAGGCCCATTATCTGACACTAGAGTGCGGGGTAGTCTAAACCTGGAAAATGTGGCCCTTAGTGCTTCCATGGCCAATTTAGACATTGTGCTTCACATAGATATGGCTTCTAGCCACTTGGTCTCGGCATCCATGACCACTAGCAACATGTGTCCCCCGACGGGGCCTGCTTAATCAATGTGTACCTGAGACACGGTGTAAGATGTCTACTATTCTGTTGGGGACACTTCTCGGCTTACTTGCAAGATGCGGTTGACCAGATCAAGGAGCAACAATGCGCATCCAAGCCCACTGCCGCCAATGCATACCTATCGTCGTTGCAGTGAAACTTGAAAATAGAAAAAAAATTGTTGCTCCAGTTGCTGTGGCAACTAGTGCTTTGTGGGAGATCAGAAACACCGAAAGTAGGTCGGCAGTGGAGAAGGAAGGGGCCCGTTTCGTGGGCGTCCCAAAGTTCGTCAGACACGCCAAGTGTTTACGCGAGCGCCTGTCACTGAGTTTGAGTTTCCTGCAAAATACAGGTTGCTGTTGGCCTTGAGATTGAGTGCAGTCACCACCTAAAGGCCAACGGGTGACGCTTCCAAGTGTGGATGACTCCTCACGTCTACTAGCCACTGTGCATTTACATGTGCTGGTGCATGTGTTAAATGTTTGCATGGATTCTAATCCAAGTATACATAAGTATTTGGCTTTGCACTGCAGTCATTGCTCTTAAGGTCATTTAGTGCATGTGTTCAGAGCATGTTATGTCATCGTGGCATGTCACGTCCAGCACAAGTATTTCAGTTTATCTGCTGCTGTGTTCTTCAAGCATATGACGAAGTGCACATCGTGTTGTTATAAACAAATAAAGCTGGAAACATCAACATGTAAATGCACTGCTGTAGCGATATCATCTCGTGATATGTGAGTGTTTCATAACAACACGAATGAACTTACGCATATGCCTGTCAGCGGTAGACAAAAATATTAATCTGACACATGCACTTATGTCATAGCTGTATACTCAATTGAGTGACTGCCACTTAGCGTTTCTGTGGGGAAGTTTAATTATGCATAACATGCTGTTTTGTTATACACCTTTGGTACCACTACAGAGAAAAAGCTTTTGCCTCACAAGTTAATTCTGGTACTTCGGTACTTGAATTTTCCACTAGAGTAAGCATTAGTGCATAGCACGAGGACCATGCATGAAGCAGCAGTAATAAAACTGAGTTGCCAGCTTTTATTATAGCTTGAGCTCTGTTGGAGTGTTGTTAGCATGACGAAGGATATGAGACACTCTTCCCTTGAAGAGCACATTTTGGGTCCTTATAATAATTGGAAATTTTTCTTATCACTGTCATGCAAGTAATAATATGAATAAAGCTCCATGTTATCAATCAAATATTTTACTTAAGATATATGCTATAAGCATGTGCCACACATTCCGATAGTGATAAACCGGTGTTACAGAGTCTAACTGAACTGATTAAGTGTTCTGCATATAATGAAAGATGGCAAAATAAAAGAACACTATGGATATATCGGTATGCATGTAAGCGGTCTAGTAGTGTACCCAAGCTACCACTTAAACTCAATGCGTAGTAGCAGTCTTAATTTTTTCTAGAGCCAATTGGGAAAGATGAGCAAGAAATTATTTCTGCACTATTTCAGCCACGTAACAGTAATACAAACATTGTAGACAGAACACAAGTATGGCAGAAAAGAGAGAGAAAGAAACGCCAAGGAAGTCGGACTGCGAGGCTGGTTGATGCCAGTGCTGCGTCGAATGGCAGATTGTGCTTCTTTCACATGTAATAGGAGTATTCTGAGTGCTTCATGCACTAACGTGACATTGGAGGATGTCCATACTACCATTTGACGGCAACCAACGCTTTTATTTAGCTAACAACTTCTCCAAACCGCTCACAACAGAGCACGGCTGTGTACATTTCAATGCGTGCCACTGACTGTCTATCCGCACTAATGCTGCAATGGTGCTGCCACCTACAGGTCAATCTCGAGGCAAATAGGAGTGCTTAAAGTTTCGTCTGACTTCCGATAGGCAGGCATGGCTGTCAGTGGGCAAACGGGTGCTGAACGCTGCTGCTTTATCTAGTCAATCACATTGCACGAATGTCCTTATCTAAAGGGTATATGTCTTACACCATGACCCTAGACCATTTCCGTCCCATTTCTGGCCACAGTGCTGAAGTCTGCACAGGTAGCATTGCACTGGATTGTGCACTTGTCTCGTATTTGCGCACCATCCTCTCCATGTTGGCATCCAGGCCTGGATACCAAAAAAGGGTTAGCGCAAGGTTCTCCATTGCAGCCGTTCCTGGATATGTTTCATGAAGAAGCTTCAGGAGACTTCCAGCAGCAGTTGATGGCATGGCTATTTTATGTCCTCAGTAAATCAGGTCTTTGGTGGCAGTCAACTCGCCTTTTGTAGAACAGCTGGAACCGCCCCCCTGTCTTGGCCAGGTAGGTAGGCCAGCCCTGCAGGATCCATTTGCGCACCTGCTGTAGCATAGGGTCATGAATGGTTAGGGCCGCAAACTCTTTGGCACTGATGGGTGCAGCACTCACACCATCAGTGTATAACAAGTGCTCGAGCTCTTCCTGCTCTTTCTGGGGATGTTCCAGGGGATAGAGAGTTGGCTCAAGGCACCTGTGTTCACATTTTCAGATCCTTTTACAATAGCCCAGGCTGTACCAATATTCTCCCAACAGCAGGGCGCAATGTTGAATGCAGGCAGCTGCCATTGGCTGAATTGCCTTGTCTGGGCTGAAAAGCCCCGTCAACAGTTTGTGGTCGATTACCAGTTCAAAGTGGTTCCCATACGGGTAGTCCCCAAACCTGGTCACACCATATGTGAGAGTGAGGGCCTCTTTTGTCTAGCTGGGAGCAGTTCTTAGGGTTCGTGACCTGAATCCGATAGGATAGTAAATGCTGCCAATTCTGTGTGACAGGACTGCCGCCACACCAATTGCTGATGCATCACACTCTGAACAAAAGGGCTTGTTTGGGTCAAAATGTATCAAAAGTCTTGCATTCTGCACCGCCTTGTTGGCTGCTTCAAAAGCAGTCTGCTGTTCTTTACCCTAGAACCATTACACATCCTTTGCTGACAATGCATACAAGGGCACTAGTAAGGCTAACACATGTGGCAAGAACTTGCCATAGTAATTCAAAAAGCACGGAAATGCTTTTACGTCACTTATCGAAATGGGCCGTGGGGGTGCCGAGCAGCACTGCAGTTTCATCACTTTTAGGCTGTTGCTGTCAATGTGGTGTCCGAGAAACATAACCTGTTCTTGCGGGAATTCGCATTTCTAATGGCTTAACCACAGGCCATGTTTCTTCAGACATTGTAGCACTTGCTCCAGGGTCTCGCAGTCTACCTTTTCAGCAGCAGCAATGGTGTCCAGATATAGCTGCAGTCCGGGGATCCCACTAAGCGTAGCTTCCGTGCATTACTGGAAAACGGCTGGCACTGACGACACCCCGAAGGCTAACCTGCGGAAGCAGTAGAGGCCCTTCTGAGTGTTCAGAATGGCTAGTTTATTCGAGTCCTCATTCAAGGGCATGTGGTTGTAGGCATTGCAAAAATCCATAGTGCTAAGAATTCTCTGCCATTAAGACTCGCAAAGATGTCAACCCATGGCAGTGAATATTGCTCCATACATTTTGCCGCATTCCCCATAAGATGGAAGTCACCACACAACCACAGCCGCCCATCTTTCTTGACTACGGGCACGACGGGTGTGGCCCAATCAGCAGATGTCATCGATGGTAAGACACGTTCATTGACTAGCCTATCCAACCCATCTGACACCATTTGTTTGAGTCCGTACGGCACCGTCCGAGCCTTACAAAACCGAGTCCTGGCATCTTCTCTGATGGTCAGGGGGACCAGTGGCTCTTGGAGCAAACCAATATCTGGAGCAAGACAACACTGTAATTCGATAACAAGGTTTCCAACTTTCTGCCCATATTGCTCGCTTGTATGTGTGCCACATCACTTGCAGTGAGTACCGGCATGCCTACTGTATTGAACTTCGGATAGTGCCATGGCCACAAAGCGTCGGTCCCGGACAATCAAAGACGACCAGTTTAGTCTGAGTTGTCACGCCACCCTTGGTCTTATCAAGTTGCAATTTCTCAGCGATAGGAAGTAGCCCCTTGAAACATGACAACTTCATTTTTGTTGCCTGCAGTCGTGGCCACTTGCATCGATATGGCTCAAACACCGCCCGTGGAATCACACTCACTGGTGATCCCATATCTATCAGCATATTGCATGGCACTCTGTTCCAATTTATCTGACAAAAAATAGGCTTGACTTCACTTGACATGCAATCAGTGAGTACAAACCTTTGCAGTCCTCAGACTGTCTTGTGGGCTCTGAGAAAGTATGTACCTTTCTTGCCTACCCTTAGTGCCTTCGTCCAGCACACTCTTGTTAAGTGACTGCACTTCCGGCACTGATGACACACTGTTCTAACATGACGGCAGTCATCTGCCTAATGCGAGGATGTGCCACATCAGGTGCAATACTGGCGCTCCTCACAAGAAGAACCACTTCGTTGCCTAGACCATGGGCGTGAAAGGACCAACCGGACAAAATTGGTTGTGTCTGCCACCTGGGAGGGTAGTTTTGCATGGGCTGGATGTTTTCATAGTGGCCTCAGCAAAAATTGTGGTCTTCTGCTTCCTGCCAAGACAGGGAACCGCAGGTCAACAACAGACATCTCACATCTTCATCTTGGACACCGCATACGGTGCAGCATGTTGCCAAAATTGCAGTCTTCGGCCATGTGACGAAGTGCTGCTACGAAATCCTGAAGGCTGTCTTCTTCTGCCTGTATGCACTTGAAAAACCAATAGCTGGCTTTTGTTTCACTAACTTTCAGCTCATGGTGGCTCTGTAGATGCTTGAAGACATTGCTGTAGGTGGCATCATGCCTGGAGTAACGTGACAGTGCTGTTGGACAGAGCAGCCACCAGCAAGGCTCACTGTTCCACCGTATCCGTGATTTCTTGTGCTTGAAAGTAAGCTTCCAAGTGTACCTTGTAGGCAGACTAGCCTCCTTCCTCTTAAGTGAATGCAGGCGCTTGCCTCAGCGCCATCACTGCTTGTTTCTGTGTTGCTGCACTTCAAAGCATTCGCCCACTGCGTTGATCCGTGCATTGTTGCCACTGTTGTGTCCCAAGTGAGTGACTCAGCAACATGTGGCAATCAACAAGCAGGTTTTATTTGGTGTGTATTGCTTTTTTGTCAAGTGGTGGCATCACGAAATATGATGAAACGCTCGCATGACACAACAGTTAGCTTTCTCGGAATGCTAATTTTTCACACACAGCAAGGTATTTGCCATTATATTTAAGTACCTATCACAGATACAATAATTCTTTTTTCCAACATGAAGCTAGATGTTTTGAACCTAAAACATTGCAGACAGATTTCCATTATTTTCTGTTTTAAGTATTTAAAATTTGTTTTTCATGGGACCATTGTGTGGTCATTGTCGAAACAGCGGAGTTTGGTGTGAGTGTAGGGCTTTCTTCTATCAAACCTCAAACCATATCATTCGTACATTTTGATGCAGCAGGTATTTGTAGTAAGAACAGTTATGTTTAATTTAATTTATATAATTTACATAATTTAATTATGTAGTGAAATAATGAACCCACAGAAAAAAATAACTGCATCCTTATAATAAGGGAAAAAAAGCATGCCAGCATTCATCAAATTCCGTTCACAAATGGATAATTGCATCTTTAAAACCCATGTGCGACCTTAACCGACGGATGTCTGGCAGCAGGTTCGAAACCACCTGCCTCATGTAGCAAAGATGGATGCCCTGCCTACTGGGCCATGGTTATGCTCTGAGCTTATATGAAATACTGTATACTCTATGTGTTGCACATCTTGCGCCAAGGTTTAGTGCATGTGCTCACAGATACAAGGGCTGAAAAGCAGATACTTTTTGTATTGAGCACAGCCATAACTTAAATATGAGCTATCAGTTTGAGCTGCAAATTCAAAGGGGTTGTGAAACGTTTTTGGAAGATTTTGTACTAAGCGCGTATTCGGGATCCTGACCCTCCGGTCAACAATATGCATTGTTTCATTGCATCGTGTGGGTTGTATTAGAGCGATAAAAAACGCGTTTTTGGTTTCAGTGTGCACATTCCCCTCAACTCGGCAGTTGATGTCATGTTAGTTTCCACCAGGCCTCTGAGATTGGCGTGCCCTTGGAGGCCACTGGAAAACAAACCATGCAGCAGCCTTGCTTCTAAATGGCAGCACCATATGTTTTCTAAGTATTTTCTTTCTTTCTAGCTTTCAAGTAAATCTGTTCTTTTAGAGCAAACACAAGTTAACTGTACCTTTACACTTAAAAATATCTTACTGAAACGGCACCAAATACAGTTGAACCTCGTTAATTCAAAGTCACATAATTCGAACCAACGGATAATTCGAACTGGCTCGTTGATCTCAGCAAAGTTACATGTATTTGAATGTTAAAAAACTCTCTTTAATTCGAACCTGAAACACGCACCAAGGTTAATTCGAACAAGATTGCCTGTCTGCTCAGACTACATTTCGTGAAATCCAAATATTGATGCGCCAGCCGCAGTAGCGTCGCAAACCCGCACCCATCTGCTCGCTCCGCGGGCATTGGAAGGCGCCATCAGCTGGCAGAAATCATGCCTCGCGCCCTTGCTGGGCGCCTGGCGCCGTCCTTCTCCTTCTGCAATGCGCGTGAGGAAAGAGGGTACACCGTATTTACCCGCATAATTTGCACACCCCTGATATTTAGCTAGCTCTACAAAAAAAAATTTCCTCGCATATTTTATGCTCCCCGTCCCGCCCGAGCCAGCTTGCCGGTGCGCGCGCTTGGACAGACTTTGGACAGCCGTGCGGCTGCGCCCTTCGTTGCGCAGGCGACCGCAGTCATACGCAAAAGGGGTTACAAGTGCAATGTCCTTTTTTCCGATTCTTTTCTCCAGAGGCCCCCAGAGCCGTTCGCTAGAACAAAAGCACGCGAGTGGGGGCGACAAAAACGGCTGAAGCAGAGATCAAACGAGCCCGGCCCATCTCCGTTGCTCGGAGGGCGATAACATCACCCCGATCGGGACGCCTGCCGTTGAAGCGGAGAGAAAATGCCCATGCGTCCTTAACGAGCATGAAAAGACGCGAGGAGGTGGGGGAGTGTCACTCGGCTACCGAGATAGCGCTGGCGCACGCGCTATCTCGGCAGCCATCAGCAGGCAACTCGTAAACCCTTCCACGTGCTGCACTCTCAATGCAGAGGGACTCCGAAAAGTGTTCCTGGAGCAGCCGTATTCTCTTACATCAGCGTTTTGTAGTGTTACATGAGATCGTATCCAAAAGAGCTGCCATATACCGCATGCGTTACATTATATTACACGTTATTTCGAATGTTTTTGTGAAATCTCTCCGTAACTTGCGCACCCCGTTTCAGAGCTCTAAGATTGCGAAAGAAAGTGCACAATTTACACAGCGGCTACGGGCCACCGGGAGAGCGAAGCCGTTGCGGCCGTGCCACTGAGCAATGCCGCACATGCACAGTGGCATCTCTGCTGGCCCACAAGCACACTGCAAGACGAGACCGGTGGCGGCAGCACGGGAGTCACAGTCAATAGCGCACATGTTTCTAATGTTGGTATTGTGTGCTAGTACCGCCAATCAGAGGAACCCTCGCTAGTTCGAACTCCGGTTAATTCGAACAGATTCCCTGTCCCCTCAGAGTTCGAATTATCGAGGTTCGACTGTAGTACCATGCCGGCCTGTAGTGTCGCATAGCCGTTTCGGGAGCGCAACAACACTGGGGTTTCAAATGGGTGTTATTAAATGTGCACTGAATATTTTGCCGAAACATTTTGAAATTGGCTTTTCGAATGTATATTGAAGCAGTGAAAATTACAAGCTGGCATCTCCGTATTCTTTTCACAACCCCTTTAATATTGCTCCCCTACAGTGACAGTCATTTTGAAGCTGATTTCGCTGCAGTTTAGTTATTGAGTTGGCTGATTTAGAAATGTACATCTTTAGGCTCTGTGCATGTATAATGCCTTGCTGTGACGGTACCGGTCTAACGACAGTGTGTGACAGCTTTGATAACATAATTAACAGGAGACATGCACTCGGCAGTGTGGTAAGGGCCTTCGTAGTCAGGCAACAGTTTCAAAAAGAGACAGGCATAGTGGAAGGACACACTCAGAAGCATCTGGCTTGTGAAAAAAATTGTCAGTTGTGTGGAATGGGTGGTGACTGTGCAGTAAGAAGGGTGTGAAGAGTTTAATTAAAGTTATAGTATAGTTTAGAACCTAGTTCTATGATCTTGAATGGCAGAAGGCAATTTACATGAGCTGAAAGCTTCTCAACAATGCACAAATGTATTGTTTCATTGAGTGTGCCATTAAAATAGCATGACTACAACAGAGACAAAGAAACAAATGCAACAGTACAAGCATTGTCCTTTTGCATGTGCACGACATGCACAAGGACAGCAGCTGTCCTGTCTTATTTGTTTCATCAGGTTGTTATTTTTAGCCCTTGTATGAGTGACTTGAGAAAAATTCATAAACAACAACTCCCATTTTCTTATTTCATGGCAGATCCTGATCGCGTGCTGACATATGGTGTGCTGTGGTCCCCAGACCGGCTGCTGTACCTGGCCGGCTACCTGGTTGTGCTGTTTGTCTGTGCCGTCCTCTGCCTTCCTGCCGTGTGGCAGCTGTGCGGCTCTGTATGGCGCCATATCTGCCCAGGGAAGCCTTCACGGTTCTATAGTGGCAGTCTTCTGCCCATTTTCCATTGATAGCAAGCATGCATGCTTGTGTGCTTGCCAGTCACGTAGCCAGGAGGTGGCCACAGGCAAAACGGCCCACATAGTTGGCTGCGGTGATGATCTAGTAATGAGCCCTTTTAATGTGATAGACTAAGCATGCCTCTCTCACCGCTTGCTGATGCAAAAGGCACAGGTTCAATCCCATCTTTGATGGAGGCGAAAATGCTAGAGTCCTGTGTGCTGTGCATTGTCAGTGCACCCAGTTGGTCGAAATTTCCGGATCCCTCCATTGTGTTGTCTCTCACAATCTTACCGTGGGTTTTGGCATGTGAAATCCGAGAAATTATTACTGTCTCATACCACTTCCACTCGAGGCCCAGTGCAGCGGCTCTGCGGCTACAGCATTCTGCTTCTGAATGTAAAGTTTCCAATTCACTTCAGGTCATCACACCTGCATTCCAGTTAGAGGAAAATGCACAAATGCTTGTGTTGAGTATCAGGTGCCTATTAAGAGGAGCCCAAAATGGTTAAAATCAGTTTATTAGGGGTGTGCAAATAAATCTTAGAACTGAATCAAATACAAATATGAATAGATATGCACTGTTCAATTCGAGTGTCAAACCGAGTAGAATGCTATTCGTTATTCGAAATTTTTGAATAGTAAGGCAACAATTTTTAAAACAGCCCAAATATCCACGACATTTTACTCAAAAGAAATAGTCGTACACAATGATGAAGAAAGATTGTGATTAGATTTAACCCACAAGAAGTACATTTGTGAAAAAGTGAGGTACGCTTGCATGCAGTAGTGATTAGAGCCTTTGAGATATTAAGTAACAGTAGGTGGCTCTTGGACCATACATTAATCTACTGCTTGCCTATCACATGACGTAGGCCGATTTCCCATGATTCTTTCCTTTAAATTTTTTGCAAGTAGGCTTCAAGATTGACACGTGACTCCCTCTCCTATCTTTATTCCTTCCTCCATGCCAAGGCCTGTGTACTGTGCGATGTCGGTGCACGTTAAAGAACCCCAGGTGGTCAAAATTTCTGGAGCCCTCCTATACGGCGTCTCTAATAATTGTAGGTGGTTTTGTGGCGTAAAACCTCACAAATCAATCAAATCATGCCAAGAGCTCAGAGAACAAAACTACTTATATGATAATGACAGTAGGTTTATAAAACTTTCACTTCCACAACACTGCAATTTTAAGCAAGAAGGTCTAGATCTGGCTATTAGGGGCGAAGCTCCTTAATCTGTGGGTCGGTTGTCACGCGTATCGTGTAACCTACACCACTCACAATACCATGCAACGCCATGCAACGCCGGGAGGCTCGCGCTCGCCCTCAGCGCGTGCCTCCCGGCGCACGAGCTCTCTCACTCTTCCATCTACTGTCTTGTGAGAGAGAGAGAGAGACAGAGAGAGAGCGAAAGGCACGCGTTGACTATGGAAACGCTCTTTCTTAGATGAACGCTCTACCAGCTCGCAAAGAAGGAGAACGCACCCTCACCCGCGAGAGACAACGGTGCAGGCAGTGTCTTCTAGCAAGTTTCTTGATTGAGAAATACCGGCTGCTCGCGCTGGAGAACCGTTCACTGGCCACCCATATATATATATAGGCACTGGATCTTGACTTGCAATGAAGTGCCGGTGGGAGATTTCACTTGTGCGTAGTTGAACCATAAGGATTCGTAGCGTGCGCGTTAACTAAATTAATCCGGAACTCGGCACGATCTACGATGAACCTCCCGAGCTCGCCCGCTCATCATCATTCACTCCGTGGATATGCTGTGAATCTTTTTTAATATAACCTTCATAGTCCCGTAACAGGTTGGGCTACGTGCGTTGTGGTATTTCAAGTATAAAAAAAATAGCATTTGCAACACTTCCTTGTGTGGTATTCTCATCAGTGCTGAGTATTTGCCAACTATTCAAAAAGTATTTGATATTTTGAATATGCACTATATGATTCAAGTACTAAATCGAATAGAACGCTATTTGATTTGTTATTCAAAATTTTGGGATACCCTGTTTGTACACCCCTACAATTTATGGAACCCTCCATGCAGAATTTCTCACAGCCATTGCATTTCTCTGGGCATCTTAAAGGGCAACTGAACAGGTTTTCAAAAAAAAGTCTAGCTATGAGCGTCCTTCTGTACTTTCGAAACACCCTGAACACGAAAATGAGCACGAAATTTGGAACTGCTCTTTTAGAAAAGCAAAAAACTACTTGTTGCTTCTCCACAGCACGTGGTGAACCCAGCTCGCATCTGTGATTGGTGAGCCGTCGTGATGTCAATACAGGGGCCCGCCAGAAGAGCAGCAGTTTCTGGCCATGTACTGTGACGATCGCCGTGGTGCTGTTGCAGAGCTCAAGTGCTGTGAGGAGTGGCATGACCAGGAATTTCTTCAGGAAAGCGTGTGCTTGCATGCAAACAAAAGTAGGAGTATATAGGAGCTGAACAGTATGCTTGTGCAGATAAATAAAGTGGTGGAAGGAATGCACAACATGGACACGCACTTTATAAGAGCAGCTACAATTTGTTTGACACAAAATTGTTACTAAATGGATAAGAACTCCCAACATGCCACAGCGGTGCGAGGCAGAACCTAGCACTAAACCATTTCCCGACAATAGGTAGCCAAGGTGAGACGATATTAACTCCAGTGGACAGCAGTCCTGACCATTGGCTGTATCTGTGGAAGCAGTGCTTGTTTCACTTGCACATTTGCTTTTCAAATTTATGGCATCATGAAATGTCATTGTGTTTATTATTGACATGATATAAATATGCAGGTTATAACAGTGGTTACAAATATAAGTGCTGATAAGAAGTTTAATTGGAGACCACAAACGGCCGTCGTTGGTAGCTCCATGTCGGCTGCAGTCAGCAAAGCTGTCTCTGGAGGCATGCTTGTTTTTTTACTTGCGAAATCATGCTTTTATTGTCATCAGCCTCAGTTGAGGGCTCATAATAGCGCTCCGAATGCAGCGAGAGAGGTTCATTTTGTACACAGTGCACTTCACAGCTGCCACATAGTTTGAAAGGCACAGGGTGCAATGTCCAAAGTACTTGGTAATTGATGTCACATGCTGATGATTGGGCTTGCAATATAACTTAACTTATCGTAGATTTTAAATTAAAGCTCCATCAAGCGAAAGCTAAAAATGAACTGATCTGCCCTATTAATATTTGACCACAACACACCGTGCACACAATACTTGCCCCCACCCCCATCTCCCCCTTTTTCTTAAAATGAATGCAAGCCCGTGACTACTGAGAAGGAGAAGGTCGCCCATCTTGAGTGTGCACAGTTCTTGCTCACATTAAACTTTTATTTTCTCTCTCTTGAGCGAACACAGAGCTGCACTGTATATGTAAGAAATATGTGGGCTTTAAACTACTAAAAAAATGGTTTAGAGCCTGTGGCCAGAAACATATACGCAGAACATCAGCACGGTTGTTGTGTGTCTTTTGGCGGCCCATGGTACTAAATGAAACAGGCAGTCAACGACTTGATTCTGTGCTTGGGCTGCTTAACGAAAAGCAAAATATGGCCGAAAACCAAGAAGTCCGAGGATGTGGGTTTCCTTGCAAATGTGATAACCGGAGTACTGTTTTGATCTTGCAAGCCATGGAATACTGGTTGTTTTGACACAGTTGGTCCCGAAAGTAGTCTCAAAAGCTTGCATTCTTTTCATCACAGCATACTTAGCGGTAAAGTTTTCTCTGCCATGCGGATTTTAAAAGAAAACATCCTGTCAGCCACCGCTGCTTGTAAGCTGTAGGCAGCACGGCACGACAGCTTGCTGACGCTAATGCTTCATCATGCAACAGCAGTTCTTCCAACTGTAATCCAGAACCATAGCTGCACTGGTTATTGCGATATGGTGCACAAATACAACCAAATGATGCCCAAAAGCTGCCTGCAACAATGGTGCTGCTGCTTGGGACCCCTGTATTGATGTCACTTCTGCCAGATTTCTCCCTCCGTCTCCACTGGCTGCTCTCGTGAGATGCAGTGGGTGGAGCGTCGGTCCAATTTTTATTCACAATTACAGCGCTGCTAACTTGCATTGTCACAAAGCAAAGTTTGGTAACAGTGGTTTTAAATCCGTGCTCTTCAAGAAAATGCCATTTTTTAGAAATCTAAAACTTGTTCAGTTTCTCTTTAAGGCCCCTGAGACAGTTTGTCAGTAAGCTTATTATTCAGAAGAAAACCCTGGCTATGCGTCTGGTGTGCTCCTTCTGTTAAATGCATTTCCTGCTGCAGGTTCTTGTAGTGTTTATTCATCCTGATGATTATCTTAATCTGGCCACAGCGGATGTATTTCGATGAGGGTGATATGCAAAACCATCTATGTACTTAGATTCAGGTGCTGTTGGAGGACCCTAGGTGGTCAAATTAATCCAGAGTCCCCCACTAAGGTATGTTTGATAATATACCTCATATTGCACTTTTTCCACATGAAACCACAGAATTTATTTTAAAGCTTTTTTTTTTATCTTAATGCTGCATTATTTGCCACTTCCAAGCTCATTCATTTCTTGACTTCTTGAAATATGCGCCTCATCCCTGTAACTCTTGAAAGCAGGAAAGCCACAGAATTTCAGCAGTGTTGTGTTTCCTGACTGTGCAGAAAAATACTAGAGCCAAACATAAGTTTGATAAAAAGAAGTAGGCTGATGCTCCATAATTTCCATAGTATGGCAAGAGTAAAGCTTTTTATGAGGAAATGGCAGAAATGCAGAATGGTATCGCTAATGCCCCTGTAAGGATGTGGTGCCAGCTAGGGATGTGCACAAGTCTTTATTTCGCTGCCCTGCCCCACCCCACTTGGGCCTGATACAGAAGGTGGGCTTGCCCAGCCTTAGTCGCCTAAACCCTCCCTGACCCAGCTTGATCAACAGCATATCGATGTACAGCCCGCTGCGGTGGTCTAGTGGCTATGACACTCAGCTGCTGATCTGAAGGTCACAGGATCGAATTGCAGCTATGGTGGCTGCATTTCAATGGAGGCGAAAAGTTGAGGCCTGTGTACTATGCAATGTCTGTGCACGTTAAAAAAACCCAGGTGGTTGAAATTTCCAGAGCCCTCTATTACAGCGTCTCTCATAATCATGTTGTGGTTTTGGGACATAAAACCCCAGTAAGTAATCAGAGCATATCGATGTACAGTGCTCAGCGATTCAAACGAGCACATGGTTGCCAATGCTTTCTGCACCACTGCTTTTCACTGGGAATGCTGAGCTGGTTAATCGTGGTGTTCTGTTGAAGCGAATGCCTTCTGACACATTGAGGTTCAATTTGGTATCTCTGTGATGAATCAGCCCACTCCATTAGCACAGAATGCATTGGCCATCACCCAGTCCAAGTGTCGCATTTCAATCGCAGAGCACTGTACATGTCCCTGTCTGTTGGATAGTGCAGTACATAGCAATAGATAATGATAAGGTGCTTCACCTATGAGCTGATCTGAACTCAGGCCTTCAAGCTATCTTGGGACTGTGCACATCTCTAGCCTCAGCTCCTGTGTTCAACATGATGTGCAATCTATAATTGTGGGTTCTTCTCAACTGCTGGTGCTGTAAGAGGTATCTATTTGTGGTTGGCTTATGGACACTGGCTTATGGCTTATGGAAACTGGCTAAACCAAAGTGTGGTTTAGCCAGTGTCTGCTACTGTTATGGTTTTTACCGTACCACAAGCTGCACTCTTCCTTTTTTCTGAAGAATTGTGGCACCCTAATTGTGGCACCTTTGATTCAATGGCAGTGATAAACTGCAGAGGATGATGCACACTGACTGATGTTGTCCACTTTGTTGCAGGTGACTTGAATGGCTAAAAAATGAGGCACATTTAGTCAGTTTTCTCCACCGTTAAATCATGTGTTCCTGAAAAAAAAATGTTGTAAGGCTTTTAGGAGTGCAATTTAGAGTCTGCAATGCAAGTGTTCATACTGAGGGATTCTTTGAAATTTATTGAGTATTTATTGTCTAATTCTTTATCCTCTGAATCTCATTTTCCGATAGTGCAGTAAGGTGCCATTGATTTATTCTGAAAATGTGATATAGTTGGTTACTTTTACAAGCTGGCATATACACTTCGTATTGTACACTAATACAGTATGTTTGAACAGCCTGTGATGACCTGTGCGAGGCTTATCTGGCCTATTTGCAGGTCAGAAACTTGAAGAAAATATTGAACGTAGTCCTGCCATTGAATATCCAGACTGATATGTATAACTGCTGCCAACCATGCAGTGTGGTGCATTCTAACTAATCTCTTGTGTTTTTTTTTTTGTTTGTTTTTTTGTGCATGACCTGTGCATAATGTCTTGCCAGCTTCTTAGAGGGGCCCTTCAACACTTATTGAGGTTGTGCTGGTTGTGACTCTAATAAGGTCTCTACAAGGTGCATCTGAAAAGTTCGGTGAATGGTCCTGTATGTTAAACACCACGCCAGTTAAGATAGGGTGCCCACGCGTGCGCTCCCTGCCGGCCAAATCATCGAAGTGATGCAGTGGTGAACACTGTGACTAAGCTAACATAATCAGTGTGAGAGAATTCATGTCATTGCAAAATGGAACGAACTGTTAATGTGAAGTTTTGCTTTTAATTAGGCAAAATGGAAGTGGAGGTCAGGAAATGTTAGTGTAAGTTCATGGCGCCGAAGCAGTGAGTAAAAAGTGTGTGCTCGAGTAGCTTTAAATGCATTGGAGATGCAAAGGAAAGTGTAGAGGAAGCTTTGCAGACATACGACATATGACCATAGTGCTTCAAGCAGTTCGACAAAAACCTTTTGCTGACAGTCTCCAACGCCCTTGCAACCACTGTCAGAAGTGTGTTGCCATCATCGCTTTGGAAGCCAGTAAGGGTATTATGTTTGTAAGCCTTGTATCCTTTATTTTCGGAGACTGTTCACCGAATTTCTCAGATGCAAAACAAAAGACAAATGCAAAACAAATGTTATGGCTGCACCCTCCTTCATAGGAATTGGCATAATGCTGAAGCGAGGCACGTCTTCATAGAAGCAGTTGCTTGTGGATTTTTTGTCAAGAAATAAGCCTTATAACAGCAAAGTCTTAATATTTGGCCAGCGTGGCACTGTTTTATGTAGATGCACCCACGTTGACGCCTAGTAGCACATCTCCATCCCAGTGACAAATGTTATCGGCTATGATCATCTCCTCGCGGTAGCCGAGGTCATTCACATGGCATGTGACTCGCAATCCACCAAATCAAAAGGTGCATGACTTCTGGGTTCACATAGTGCACAGTGTCCCGCTAGCAAGCGACATGCTGCTGATGAGTCAATTCAGGCAAAGGTACAACCAGTTTCGTTCGGCACTGCAGTACCTGGAAGCGAGTTGAGTAGTGAAATGCTCAGCTTCAGTAATGTGAGAGGCAGGGTTTGTAGTGTGCACCGTGCACATGTACAAGCATTCTGTTTCTCTTGGGTGAAGATGCAACCAGTTTTGTTTGGCACCATAGTGTCTGAGAGCAAGTTGAGTAGTAGAGTGCTCAACTTCGGGAATGTGAGGGGCAGAGTTCATAGTGTGGGCCGTGCACATGCAAAAGCATTCTGTTTCTTCTAGCAAGCCTCTCTCTGCACTAAATCACATCATTCACCCATTGACATCATTGCCTTTCTGCGGGGCTAAGCGAAACAGTTTTCTGATTTGGTTCCATCATAAGGGAAGCTGTTGGCGGCATATAAACACTGTTGATATCTGTTGAAGCTGCACTGTGCACGCAGTAAGGCATCACTGGTTAATGCAATGCAAAAAATGCACATGTGGAAATTGCATTGTGACAGTGAGCTACTGAAGTTCTCACTGTCAGCAGTCATTAGTGTTATGGTGCAGTACTTCACTTTACCACTCCTAAATGGCAGCACCACCTCTACCGAGAATGCAACGAGAGGAAAGGGAGGTGTTATGTACAATTGTAAGGTGGGCTTGTGCCACTTTGAGTACTCACACACTTGGCAAAGTAGTTAGAGTGCCTGGCATGTATCTTCCCACATCGAGAAGTTGTACAGCTGGCCAAATGCTTAACTGGAGTGCATGAATGGCAAATGCCTACATGTCAGCGTTATATGATGCTGCTAAGTTGAAAATCGTTGTGCCCCTACCTTAACTTGTTTGCAACTTTGCTATATCTTCTAATGCTGACACGCAGAAAATTTGCTGCTTACGCACTCAGGTAAAAGATTTGGCTGGCTGTACATTTAATTTCCTACTCAAGTGCGTTGGCAGAAATTTTTCTCAGTATCTTTTGGGACCTGTTTGCTAGTATTTTCACTTATTCGTTCTTTTAATTCACTTTATTTTCTTGACAGGAACCATGTTAGTGTAATCTTGGTAGATCCCAGCATTAAACAGTTTTCGTGTTGAAAGAACTGTTGATCTTAGTTTAGTTTACATCAGTGGAGCAGTCATTTAAGTGAGAAATTTTGAAGCTTGATTCATTATAAATGGCACACGCGGTAAAAACAACATGGTAGGGCAAGACAAGGCTCCATCATTGTCAGTAGCACAGATAGTTGTCAATTTGCTCTAATACAGTGTGCCTCATAATTATCCCTTAGGTTTTTTTACACGTAAAACCTAAGAATTTCATGGTGGCTAAACTGGCTTGTTGGTATGACATATTCTACATTGCTGTAGCACATGCAAAAATGAAGACACACAGAAAAAAAGCATGCTGTGTTCTGCGTGTCAAATGGTGCTTTTATTTATCAATGTTCTCATTTCTGCATGCACTACAACAAAGTGGAAGGCCCCAGAATACATTTTTTAAGGTGATGGCCTTGAAGGGGCTCTGTAACACTTTTTTGGCTGCCTTCTGGAGCACTGTAGTGTGTGTAGTATTGAATATCGAGATGAATGCAAAAAGCATGGTAAGGAATCGCTGTAGGAGAACTGAAGTTAATAGTAGAGCTGTGCGAATAGCAAAATTTTAAGTGCGAAGCAGATTCGAATGTTTATGTTCAAGTGTGAATCGAATAGAATATTTTTTGAATAATTTTCGAAATTTTTTTTAATAATACTGTGCATAAATGGACTGTTAAACATGGGCAAACAATTTATTGTGTGACTAATACGTTCCCACAGTGTCATTGCAAAGTCCTGAAGTCCAACAGAACTGTGGAACAGAAAGCTGAGCTAACTTCGCCGCAGTACACGGGTGTTAGCTTCGCCGCAGTACGCGAGTGGTAGCTTCGCCGTGGTACGCGGTTGTTATGCGGCGAAGCGCACTTGCGGGAATGGGCAACTTGTCACGAGGCATAGCGTATTTTTCCCCTTAATTACCAACTTCGAAAAGTTCGAATAGTAAAAATTCAGTGCGAATCGAATCGAATGGCAAACGCTATTCGAAAGTTATTCGAAATTTCGAATATTCGCACACCCCTCGTTATTAGTCCTAGATGGTCAAAACACCAGCAGATGGCCTGAAAGAACATTCCCTTTCGCATTTGACTCTCCTGCTGATGTTCATGGTTGCTTCCAATCTGTGTGTGCCTCTTATACAGAGATGCTAGAAGTTTCTTCTTAAGATGGCCTGTACAAATTACCTTGCCACCGCTCTTTTTGACGGAGTTGTCATCGAGGTTACAACCACATGTGTCAGTCAGGAGAGGCAGTTGCTTTTAAAATGATACTGAAAGCAGATTTCCTTTTGTGTGTTAGGAATGCTTCTGTTGTGTCCTTGATGAGCCTCCAACACTTTCAACTGTACCGGTGAATCACTACATAGCACTAAATAAGAGCATTGCTACTGATCTCGACTGGTTTTTGGCACCCCTTCCCTGCCAAGCAGAACAAAAAAAAAGGAAAAAGACTACAATTGTCTCTCAGCGCCAGTTTAGCTGCCACCTCCATTGAAGGCAGACGGTAAACAAGTCTCACCTATTTGAGGCTATGCTTTTATAAACCACCACAACTAACACATGAATTTATGGACCGAGGACATCCCTGGACATGAGTTTTTGGATTTTTTGTGCGCAACAGTGTGGCCTAGCAGGGACCAGTAAATGTAATATGTGAATTAGCGTGTCAAACCAATCACAATGCAGAGCTGCAGTCGTCACTGCGACTTAATCAAGCGCCACTTCCTTAACAAAATTCGCCGTTGTGTGTCGCCACGGTTCAAACAAAACTCTGCAGAAGGCGGTTTCTTCATCAAAACAAAATTATAACCGCTTTACTTCTGGCGCTTCCACTCTCACTGCAACATCCCTGCATGCCACAGTTTTAGAACAAGCGATAAAAATGGCATGCTAATTCGGTGTCACAGGGCCCCTTTAAGTAGCTATGTTGGTGCTCCCCTACATGAGACTTGTGCAAATGATTTCTCAAGACTTCACGAGATCCGTCCAGAAAAGTACTTTGCCATATAAATATGAGGGAAACGGCTACAGAGGATAGCAAAACATGTGTGTATGTAGTTGGTTCCTTCTGCCTCAGCAGTGCACCACAGTAGCGACAGGTGCTATTGTACAAATAGGTGGGTGCACATGTTTGGCGCAGGTGCATCACACAAAGTAGCTGCACAGTGGCAGTACAAGTGGTGTCAGTAGACGGGAGACGAGCAGTGTAAGAGCCCGTGCACCCTCTTCCCGAACGATACTGGTTCGTGCGGGAGCCACAGCTCCCACGTGTGCTGCTGTCGAGAAGGCTTGTACTGCTCAGTCTGCACAGAAATATAATAGATGGCAGTGCAGTGTGGAGCAGCATTTCATCTGCATTGCCTTTGCAACATTCTGCAATTCAGTGTATTACACGAAGTGTCCATGCACGGAGTGTTCCCTAGCATTCCTTCAGTGGCGCATGTATACTTTCTCGGACCTGCTCCCCGTATGTTTTGCAAAGGTCTAAACTTAGTGAATGATCGATGCGCAGTTGAGCTTTTGCCTTTTGTGCGAAACACCTTCGAAACTTTTTTTTTTAACTGCTTAGCTGCTAGTGCAGAGTTTACATCAGATGAAATCACCTGTTTAGAGCACTTCTGTTGCCACTGTGTGGTAATGGAGCCAGCACTAATGCCTTGATTTCTTGAGACGATTGCAGTAATAAGTGACTTCAATGTTGGTGCTGGATTAAATGCCAGAAGCATCTCCAAGAGCCATACTGCGCAGCCACTTTAAAAAAAAAATGCAGTTTAATTTGGGTTGGAGGGCCCCTTTTATTCTACTGATTGGTTGCTTAGCTGTTGCTCGGTTTTATTCTCATAGGCATTGTTGCATACACTCATTATTCTTACATCTGCATGTCCTATATGTCAGCAAGTGTTAGTGCTTTTCAAGTCACGTGGGAAATGCCTTGAGAGAAACGGGCTTATATGCGTCAGGGGTTCCCAAACTGGGTTCTGGCTCAGCATAACATTATGCAATCAGTATTTTTGGATCTTGTCTGCACCAAAGCCACTGCATGTGGCAGCTTGCTAGTTAAATGCCTCTTGTATCTGATATAGAGTGCATAGGCCCTTTTCTGTTCTCACAAAATGTGCAGTGAGCAGCTGTTCTCAATTTTATGCTATGTGAAATTTGAAGTGCCAGGAGGTGTGCTATGTGTTTGAAAACAAAACATGCAATTTCAAGAACAGCAACAATATTTAAGTGAGGAATCGAAATACTCATTCCAATTTGTATTTACATTGTTGCTTTCGCCATTGCCTTCTTAGGCTGTCAAAGAAAACTAACTTTGGCCTTTGTTACACTGGTGATCACCTTGATAATGGCTGCATCCTTGGATGACATAGTGCATGTTGATGTTGGTGTGTGCTTGCTGAAAGCAGTGCGGCCTTTAGCAAGTTTCCAACATTATGCGGCTACTAATCAATCTCCCTTGCAGTGACACCACTCGCATATATATGGCAGAATAGCTGGTTTGTGTTAGGAACTAGGGATGCTAGACTGAGGCTGATGGCTGAAGATGCAGCCAAGCCTCTCTTGCAACAAGCAAACCTACAGCTAAAAACTGCACGTAATCACATCATGCACAGTAGGCTTGATTACCCATTCTACCACGTAAAGCTGATTTGCAAGAGCCATAATCTGCCTTTCAGGGTTTTTACTCGGCATCTTCTCCACTTGCTGGGGAAATTCTGCTGCCTCATAGGTGCCTGGCTACTAGCAGCACTTATTTCTGTGTGCCTCGCATGATGATTGGCCATCAGTTGTTGTCTCACTCTGAAAAGGATGCATGTAGTGACATTGAAGTGAGTGGCTGTCGCCAAATCGCTGACGTCTGCATGCAAGGTGACTAGACAGCGAAAAGACTCACCTTTTGGTGTCAGAGTGGAACATCATACCCATGAATAAGTGCATAAGATGGGTGGCCAAGGGATTGGGGAAAATAAAGTTATCCGCATGGGCAGGTGCTGTGAGAAGGTCAATCGCTGTGGGAACGATGAACTGTGTCCCCAAACACTTTGTGTACCATTTGCTAAAGCTAACCATGAATATGTAGCAGTTGGCTTGAGACTGATCCCAGTTGCCATTCAACTCAAGTGTTCAGGGGCTCTTTGGTTGATGAACTAGGCACACCCTCCACAGTATTGTGTGTGCCGTTTTCATTTTCATTTCTGCTGCGAGCATTGTGTGACTGTTCTGAGTAGAAACTTTCACAAGGTTTGCATGCACTTGTGCTGTGAGGAAAAGGCATTGGCTATTCTGCACTTCTCAAAAAGTGGTGGGGCTAGCCTATGCCAGATGTTTGGGGAACAGAACTCTGATTTTCAAGATCTGCGCAGTGCAGCCAAAGCTATGTGCTGTGTAATTCAACAATTGGAATGGAAAGCTCTGCAAGCACATCAAAAGCCATGCCCGTCAAGCACAGACGGAAGAACTGTTTGAAGGAGCACCACACCTCATAAGAAGTATGGGGCCATTCCACAAAATTTTAGCTTCCTGGGTGACTATCAGGTGTAGTTCATTTGCAGACGCTGTGACGAAGCTAGAGCCCTTCAGATATTCACTTTGCTGTCATCATGTTGGCCGCTAGATGTTGGCATTGCTTGGCTTCAGCTAGCAGTACTACTACTATAAATGCATTCTTTAGTGATCAAGTGCCCCATGTTTTTCTGGCTGCACTTCAAAGGTATAGTGAATGCATATCTTAATGTGCAAAGGTGACGTGGGCTGCTAAAGTGCTCTTGAGGGTTATTGGCACCAGTTTTTCATAAGTTGAGGCAGCTGAAAGTCTGCACGTGGCTCACCTGAACATGTTACAGCACCCAACAACAGGGTTCCACCATTCCCAAATCACCTCACAAAGTTTTATTTGCTCTGCAAGGGTATACAGCACTTTGCACACTTTACGTGGCCGCCTACAGGCACGCTGCTTATCGAGTGTCACTTCGCACTTTGTTTTATCAGTGTGCACCTGGCTAGAAAATGTGCTGAATTGTGTGTTACTCTTACGCTTTCTGATTTGGTTACTTGTTCTGTGCAGTCCATTGTGGCTGTCTGCTCACTGCTGTGTTACTCAGCGCGAGGATATGCAAATGTTATGTAGCAATAGCTCGGAGCAGGGGCTCATTCTGATGTTTGTTGCAGCACAGCTGTTTCTGGCTTCGTGCAGGCTCTACTGCATGTTCTCTTTGTGCACAAAAAAAAAGGGGGGTGTAGCCAAATGAGACTCTATCAAAAATAGGATGAAGCCCTGCACACTGCACCACAAAAACAACCTGAAGCAGTCTGAAGATGGCTACTTCAAGGCTAACTGCACCTAATTAGGGGCTTACTGCAGAGCTGATTTCTTCTTCAGATGTGCCACTTATCTTTGCCTCTGTGCTTGTCATCGTCACAGCAAGGCTAGTCACCGCTGCTGCAGGAAAGCCATTCAGAAAATGTTTATCCAGTCTCTCTCAAGTTGTTTGAGAAACTGCACTTGCAAAGCACATATGCTTTAAATGTCACAGGACCCTGATGTGAGAATCTTTACCTGCATTGCCTTAGTTGAGTGTTTAGCACAACAGTTCCTCACTGTTCTACTTTTAAGTGTTTTATCAGCCATGTAAGGCGAGCTATTTCCACATGCATTTCCAGCTTTTGCTGGATGGAGACTAATTATGATGACCTTCCTGTTATGTGGATGGCATATTTTCTGAGCTCCCTGATATGCATTATTATGCTGCATTTCAGCATACATTCCTGAATGGAAGGATCATCATGATCCTGATGATCCTACGGAATGCCTTACAATGACAGTTTGGGCTGTTGCAAATGCATTTCCACATGTACAATGTGCATATATTCAGTAGTGTGTATTATAAATACACAAGATCAAGCTCTAAATATGCGGTTTTGGTTTTCTGTGTGTCTCACAAAGAAACATAAGAGCTTTTATTGATATTTTGCTAAAGTAAGCATTGTTTAGGTGTGCCTAGTTACACAACTCTTTTCAGTTGCAGGCAGTGCAGATGAACTACTTCCATCTGCATTGTAGTACCTGACACTCGGCTGATTGGATCAGCAGAAGCAGTCACACGAATCTGTTCTTGACAAAGAGTACATTTTTACTTACTACGGGGAGAAGCCAGTGGGGCCGCTCATAAATGCTGTTCATGGTAATTGAGTTTAAGAAGTCAGTGTCACTGGAGCCTGTTTTCTTTTTTAACCTGCCAGTTTGTTTTTATTGATGCTTTTTTTACTGCCTGCTGCTCATTGCCTGCCAGATATTTCTGCACGTTAGCTCACATATATATTATTCAATGTGTTAGCTGGTTGTTCATCATTTTCTCGCACATTGGAAGTCACGCTCATTTTGTAGCCTCTCTTCACGGTACAAAACTGTAGGCATCAAAAATAGTAACACAGGAACGAGGACAACACATATTGCTGTGCTACGTTTCAAATTAGTAATTAGTGTTTCTATCATCTGGTTCTTTTTTTTTTTCCGTGTCCACAATACTGTAGAATGTTTACAAGAGTACGTCTGTCTGGGACAATTGCCTACAGCAGAGCCTTCTCACGAACAGGAAAATTCTCCGAAGAATAACATTAAGTTGGGGCACATACGGCAGACATTCCCAAATTATGACCAGAAACTTAGTGCTGTCTTCAAAACGAAAAGTGTAGAGTCACTGCATTCTCTCTGCTAACATACGGTGCAGAAATATGGAGGATAACAAAGAAACTCTAACTGAAATTGAGCACCACACAACATGCTATGAAACAGAAAGTGATGGGTGTAGTACCCCTGTCACACGAGACAACTTAAGTGCACTTTGAGAGTGTGCACTTCACCGCTAGTGTCATTCACACGCTGTCACACGGGAACGTTTAGTGACACCCGCTGCAAAGTGCACTTGCAAGCGAGTGCGTTTGCCAAACTCACTTCGCGGTGACGGAGTGTGTAGCCTTGGTAGCAGTGACTTGCAAACAAATACTATAATGCATAACACAGTGCCCGTAGTATTTTTAAAACATGTTTTCGTTATTAGAAATACTGCTATGTATTAAAAGAAATCATGTTTCAACAAAAAAACCTCTTTATTCTTGCCCTTGGGCAGTTTGCAGCCACGTCCACTAGAGGAATGCCATCATTTCCAAAGCACACTTCTCTTTCTCGTGTAGCAGCGCATGACATCAAGGAATTAGCAGGTGTAAAGTGGGATCAGCTCTCTCAGGACACGGATCATTTGGAGACCATTGGGAGAGGCCTTACTCCTGCAGTGGACTTAAAATAGATTATGATGACGTAGTGTTAGCCTGCATTCATGGGTCATGAATGTCTGCCAACCCTCTCAGCTTCATGTTGTCAAGTTTCAGTGCAAAAGTGCAGACAGGCCTCCAACATTTGTTCACTGTGGCTCCCCAACTGAGGCCCCGCCACGGTGGTCTAGTGGTTATGGCACTCGGCTGCTGATCTGAGGGTCGCAAGATAAAGCCTCAACTGTGGTAGGTGCATCTCAGTGAAGGTGAAATGTTGAGGCCCGTGTACTGTGTAATGTCAATGCACGTTAAAGAGCCCCAGGTGGTCAAAATTTTCATAGCTCTCCGACATGGTGTTTCTTGTAATCATATCATGGTTTTTGGATGTAAAACCCCAGAGATAAACCAATCCCTTGCTGAGACAGTGCATCCAACCCACAAAGACATATGCTCTACTTGCCATCAGAAATTTAACTGCCAGATCTTGTGTGCTTGGATGACTTCACCTCAGTAAGATGAGTGCAAAAAAACACAAATTCTTTCTAGAGAGGCAACAATTGATCCACAAGCGATATTTGGAATGGCAGTCTAAGGATTCGTACAGATAGATTATGCTTTCCTTTTCCATTCTCTTTGTTCTTTTTTTTACTTCTTACGGGGGGTGGGGGGGCAGATAAACATTGTTTCATCATAGAGTCACACCATAGGCCCACTTCCTGCACCCTGTCATTTGTTTGTGTATGCAGATGAGGCAATGATTTTCTGATACATTTCACAGAATTAAGCACTGAAATTAGCATGATTCGTGTGTATCAGCAAGTGTACTTTGTTTCCCTCTTAACAGGAAAAATACCAAACAGGCCACAGTAATGTTATATTTTGTTGCAGGATGCAAGACACACTTTTGTAAATGAATATTCCACATAACAGTAAGGTCATCTGTAGACCCATTGTAAAATGGAGGATATAACCTCATTGTGTGCTTTTTTTTCCTTTGCATGTATGTACTTGTGTACATTTTAATGCGTCTAACTATTGTCGAATCTCATGTATGCGCACAGGGAAATGGGACACGTGAACGAGTGCTCAGCTGTGGAACTTTCACAATGATAGCAAAAGACCCAAACTCTTTAAGGGCTCCTCACCAACCCCTATCAAAAATTTTGGTTGCACACTGAGAGTTGTAAGGCTAGGAAGCTTTTTACCTAAATAATCTCAAATTATTGGTGGAGTTAGAAGAAAACTGAACTGCCCTGCTGCTGTGCTACCAGGAGAAGAGAGCCACTGTGAGCAGACACACCCTCCCCCTTTTTATCGGCTAGCATCCTTGAGCATCTGTGTTATTATGTGTTTTGTTCCATGACGAATGCTGCCTTTGTTCTTCACTTTCTGTTTTTCGACACTTCAGGAGAGACGAAATGGTGTGTTATTTGTCCATCGTCAGTTACATATTGAAGAGTGCCTCTTGTGTAAGGCATGCGCGTGTCTGGCTTTAACCTTGTCATGGCACTGCTCCCTCGTGGCACAGCCTTCTGTTTGAAATCGACCATGTTCACTTCGTGCAGCCAGTTTATACTTTACTCGCGCACCGACTCGGGAGAGATCTGCATTTACTTGTTTGCAGTGCCCAGACATGGTGAGGGGCCCTTTAGGTGTTGAGTCATCCAGCTGCAACCTATTGGCCTAGTTGAGCTGTTTCCATTTCCATTGGTAATGAATGCAAATATGTTAAAGACACCACCAGAGGCTGAATTCATGAGTTATGCAATTCATATTCATTGATTGATTTAGTGATCAATCGATTGAGTGATCTAGGCACTTATTTATATCTTGAGAGATTTTGAACCTCACTACTCTCAACAGGTTTGGTCCACTTATACATATATAGATATATATAAAAGGGAAGTGCTGCAACGTTGTACTTCTATTTGTCAGTGGAAAGCCTTCCTCTGGCCTCACCACAAATGACCAGGATAAAGAGATTATAGTGGTCTTCTTATATTTTGTGGTTGGATGCACGCACGGACTACCACATTTTCATAGACAGCGATTTTGAGTGTTATTTTTGTACTTGTTACTGCAGCTGTAAATAGTAGGTTGTATGGCTTGGAGATTTTGAATCTTAATGTAGTGTGCATACTGCTGTGGAAGATACTTTTAGCCGGCAAACTGCAGTGGGATATGCAATCGCTTTCTCCTTGGGGACAAATACTGATTATATCTTTACTATTAAGCTTGTTAGTATGAGCACTCGGTTGGCTAGATCACACCACACTAGCTGCCTTCATCGTGCAGGCTCTGCTTCGCACTTTCTCGCTCACAAAAAGGACAAGTTATGTTCAGGCTTAGAGATGTTGCAATCACTAGCAGAGGTTGCTAGGCTGTTTCGTCCAGGAGTGCTGTTTTTAGAAACTGCAGAAAGCTGCAGGTTGTGTTTTTGTGTAAAAAGAAATTGTTACTGGTTAATCGTGTGTGGAAAAATATTTTACTCGTATCACCTTGCCTTTGTCACACACTGTTGGCCCACCAGTATAGTTGTGACATAGTGCACTGTCGCAAAGGCGTGCGATGGTCTGTTCATCTGCCAAGAACTTGTGGCAGTGGTGAGAAAGGTGCTTAATTTTGCACTCATTAGCATTTTGTTGCTCAGTGCAATTCAGACTCAAAACTTAATTCAGAAGGCTGTGGTAGAAAGAGAGGTACTATGAAGTGTAGTACTGTAGCTGATGCAAGGTTCTAGTGCCCTTATATAGTTACACGCTCAAGTTGTGGCTGTGTCGCTGAAGTGTGAAAGGATGGTCAATACTAGCTGTAGGAAATAATAAATATGCTAACAGGATAATAGCTTTTATTTTAAATGGGCAGTGTATTGATGGGTGAATATAAATAAACCCTGCTCATTTATCTTGTTCAAGGCATGTCTGAACCTGCTTGGTTCTTTGTTTCTATAACTGGTTGTGACAGTTTGCTTATTTTAAAATGGCAAAGGCCAGAAATTTGTGTATGAAACTTTGAACTTTGAACTTTCACAGGCTTTGCTGTTGTGATAATATTTGAAATTATTTACTTTCAGTGTTGCTTGTATGTTAGTGAAGTTTATTATTGTGCAGCGACTTCTTTTTTGCATACATTTAGTGATCTTGAAGAGCAGAATCTTTGTACTTCACTGTGTCTACTTGCAAAGTTGCTTGTGGATGGCTTAGGTGCTGATGTTGCATGCCTTTTACATTGGGCCCTTCATACTTGTTTACCTAGCCTATGTTTACTGCACCTACCATTTGTTAAATTTGATCTCATGAGCTGGGTTGCAGTAAGTATGCTGTACTTTATGTAGTGCATTGAAGCAAGTTCTGCTGAATGATTTTCAGCTGTATGGTGAGGTTTTTAGTATGTTTGTTCAGATTTGAACGGGAGATGTGGCTAGCAGGCACTCCATTTGTACATTGGAGATGTAGAATGACTACCAAGAGCTTGTATGAACACCAACACACTGTGAACTCCTTGAAATTACACGAGATTATTGAAAGAGGTTGACTGCTATGCATAAGCGTGATCGAAATAAAACATGAGCCTCTGAAGATGTCATTTCTTCAATCAATGCTTCTGCTGTTTGTAGCAGTGGACGGCTTAAGCTAAGGTGTACGACCTTCAACGATTGCCTAGGCATGCTATGAAATGTGACCTAGACCTATTGTTCTCTGCTAAGTTCCTGCCAAGAAACTCATGTGGCCATCCATTGGTAAAGCAAGGTTTGTTTCATGTTTTATTTTTTTTCTGCAGGTGTGCCTATCCTGCTTTGTTTTTCTGTCTGCGTGACCTGTCAACTGTTATACCTTTCCTTACGTCCCCCCAGCTTCAGCTTATTTTCTCCTTACACTCACCATGGTAGCTTGGCAGGTAACAAGTCATGGGTTCAGTGTCCAGCCATGGCAGCCATATTTTGATGGCGGCGAAGTGTACGAACAGCCTTGTCACTTAGATTTAGGTGTAGGTCGTAGACATTATTCCAGAATCCACTACTATGGCATGCTTCATAATGATGCCATGGTTTTGCTGACTGAAGCACCGTTTTAAGTCACCTTTCCTGTTTTCTCACTCCACAAAAGTGGGAAGGCATTTGTGCCCCTCCCTGTGGCAGTTGTCAGCCTGCTGCCTCCCCACTTTTCCTTCATATGTGCTTTCATAGTCACAAGTTGACGGTATTAAAGATTAACAATAAGCAGTTTCATATAGTGACGCATTATTTATAGCAGCAAAATTTAGAAAATGTGTGACAGTCACCAGTGACTTCATTAACATCTACTATATAAATCACGAACTACCTCTGTTCACTTTACAACCAAGGTACATGATGTAAGTACAGTAAAAAGCTTTAATTTGGATTTCTAGAGACCAGAAAAAATGTTTGAATTAACCAAATGTCTGAATTATTGAATGGTCAAAATAAACGCACGAGTAAGGGTAACTTTACTGCACAAACTAATCACGGATGCTTGTTCTGTTTTCGAGCAGAAATTTGCGTGGACACAATTTTTCTGAGCCCTACAAGGTGCTGCAGCTTCCATGCGGTCTGCAGCACCAAAACAAAATTCTTCGAGGACGACGAGTGGGTCTGCAGCTTCCTTCACAGTGCACTTCTTTGTCAGCGTTGCGATCGGTGAAGAGTGCGGTCGCACGAGTGCTCAGCTGGAAAGCACCAGCAGCAATCAAGCTAAAGCAGCCGTACTGAATCGTTCCTCGATAAAACAGCATTCAGCGATGCAGCACTCCAGCAGGAACAAAGCAACAAAATAGCTCATTAAAGAGGAACAAACCAATAAAATAGCTCATTAATTTGGAAGAAACGCAATCAGGATGGCATTCAGCCATGATCCTTGATGAGAGAAGGCTTTTTTTTTTCATTTTCTTGCCAAATTGTTCCTTTTTTTTTCGTTTTCCAGCTTTACCAGCGGCCTGAAAGTTGAATTAGCCGATTTGCAGTTACACCCATCCAAAATAACGACCGTCCATTTTCATATAGAGTGATGCATATTTTTGACAGGACCAGAGAACAAGTCCGAATTATCTGAATCAACGAGAGTTGAATTAACGAGCTTTTACTGTACAGCTGGAATGGCACCACATTTGCATGTGCATGTGCAACAATTACTTCTGAAAGCCGCTTAAAACTGGCAATTCCTGAAAAGATCATATATTTTTAGCAACACTAATATAAGAGTATTTAACTGGAGGTATTTAGGATTAGGTTGGTCAAAAGTAGCAGAGGCTAAAACTGGCGCGAGTCCTAGCTTGTGGTCATGCCTTGAATGCCCATAAGCTTCACTTTTAGTATTGCAAGTTTTATGATGTTACCCATTAGGTTAACAGTCGAAGTTTTTTTGTTCAGTGTACTGATAATTGCCATGCTATTTCTGATGCATGATCCCACATTCAATTGAGAACACCACCTTTTTCCATCCCTCCTGATTACTATGTTGGTCATCATGCTGGAGCTGGCTGTCCGAGCGTCGTGGTGTTTCCTAGAGATGTGTACCCATTCATAGCAATGTGGCACTCCATGCGCTCTCAGTGGAACACTTACCGCAACGCTGATGCAGACGCTGGCTTTAAGATGTGCCACATGAGTGCTGTGCTGTGGTGGTTGCATTGCTTTGGCATGCCACAGTAGCGTGTTCAAATTGTGTTGTAAAAGTGCCGCTTCACTGATGCAGCAAAAGCTACAAGCGAAGGGGTACGAAAGATGAATCTGACAGATTGTTATGTAGGACAGGGATGGAGTGTTTACGTCTTCACAGTAACAGCAGCGACACATGCTCAGATGCATATGTTGCGCTAGCAGTCGTACCACTTAGGTGCAACTCACTGAACTAAGACAGACCAATGGCTTCTATTGAGAAGTGAGTGATTGCTGGCATTGAAAAAAATGGAGGAGGCACTGGCCTTGCACAATGTGCCTTGTATCTGTAAAGTGTCAACCACTTAACGCTAAACCCCAGTTTTGCCAGCAATACTGCAGAAGGTAAGAGATTGACTATCATAAGATAGTTTTAAAAGCTGGTACCAATATGTACTGCTTCTTGTGCGATAGTTGCTGGAGCAGGAGTTGAAAGCTGAATAAGACCGCTAGCTGTTTTCTTCTTTATTGGGATGAATAGTTGAAAGTTCAAAATATTTTCTGTTTAACATCCAAGGACACCAAGCTCTTCTCAGAGACCTCGACTAGCAAGAACTTCTCCAGTGAACACTCTAGAAGTACTGCTTGCACAGGAAACCCACTTAAAATCTAAACATACATTGTTTCTTATCATAAAGATTGCTATGATGGTGGTGTAGCCGTTATGCTCCATAAAAATGTAGCATTGAGGGAGTGTCCATTTGAAGGGTACTCTTCAACAAGCTTATTTACATGTTACTTACATACTTCCACATTATCAGCTTCAAAAATGAATTTCAATTTAATAGCAGAATCACTCAAGCCTTATATGGTTCTTCAAGATTTAAATGCTAACAGCAGCCTATGGTGGCACGCTGTTATGCGCAAGTTCTTGTTGATCTTTTGACACATAATTCTTGAATAGGATACAACAAACTTGACAGATAGACGGACAAGCTTGTCCACATGAAAGCATGCATCCAGGGTGTTTTTATCCACTGTCAGCTTTTCCTGCCAGTGGTCCTTGATATGGAAAAGGTATATGACACAATTTTGTGCTCTGGAATTCTTAGGGATCCTTGTGGGATGCGTGTTCATGGCACTTCACTGAGCATTATTGATAGTGACATTTCTGGCAGAACAATTCGTGTGCGAGTTGGCAGTGCATATTCGTGACCATTTTCACAGGAGACGGGTGTACCAAGGGTTGCCGTGTTGAGCTGTATGCTGTTTATTGCAAAAAATGAACTTTTGTCATGCCGTCACTCCTCACTCTCTTTGCCTGTATGGAAGATATAGATAGATTTCTGATTGTGCAGTCGGGGCATTTTATGAGAGGCTGCTATAAATTCGCTTAAACAAACCCTTGAGGTGGATGGATGAAAATAGTTTTCTTAAACAAGAGAACTGTCTAACTAGAATCTGTTACTGACCCATGCGGATAATGCCTATCAGTCAGTCTTAAATTCGAACACGAATTTTTTGGCACTGTGCTGGACACAAAGCTTACTTTTATTCCCAACTTGGAATATGTGAAGTCTAGAATCTGCTCAAGTAACTGTCTTGAACAACAAGGGGCAGTGATGGAAGGTGTCTCATTCATGAACTCGCGTCTAGACTATGCACGGTGCCGTGTGTACCATTCTGAAAGTGACAGTGCTCTAAACATTCTTAACTCAGTCCACCAACTTATGGACACATTCAGCATAAAAGTGCTTTCAGAACAAGCCCTGTGGAAAGCCTGTCGAGGTCAACAAAATGGTCCTAGCATTGGTGCTGAGCATATTTAAGCTTCCTGTACTTTTTCATGAGTAAATTGGGATAAGCAACACACTGTCCGTGTCACCATGTGTGTTCTATTTGTCTTCTACCACACTTCACCACTACCACCCACCTGTTTGGGCTTCACTATACCTTTTAAGAACCAGCATTCCCCATCAAGACACACTCCTAATGGCTCCACTCTTGCACCACCTTTGGAATTGCAGCGTATACAGTGCATCTTTTGTCACAATACCGAAAAACTAGCCTGAGGCACATTTACATTCACTTTCTTGAGCTTATGCAGTCGAAATACTCCCATGCAGAATTTTGTACATGCACATGCGGACTGGGCTAGATGGTAGGTTGCGAGTTGCTTATGCAGCTCTAGGAAAGCCATTTTCAGCATCTGGTGCATTACATATGCAAGCACTGCTGTAAAAGGAGCATACGCCCTAATCTCGGCAGTTATGTGTACATAAACTAATATTACTATGGCTATCATTTTCACAGGCTCATTGAGGGATGTTAGAACCTTAATCAAAATACAAAAGTTTAAGACTCCTATATTTTTATTAACTTTACAATTTGCTGTGCTTAGCTCACTTATACAACCAAGTAACTATCGTGTTTTGGGTGCCTGGCCGCAGAGACACTGAGGGCAACGTAGTCACTGACAAAATGGCTGTGGTGGTAGCTTTCATTGACATAAGTATGTAATAACCACAGAGCTTAATCTTTTTCTACATCGCAAGTTTAAAAAAATATTGGCAAAGGCAGTAAAATATATGTGGTTATCTAGACAAACTACACAAAATAAAACCAAAAGTATGGAGCTGGAGGTCCGAGGAAATGACAGTGCTTAGGAAAAGGCTACAGCTACAATTCTCATTCTTATCTCTGAACTGGAACTGCCCCTCCAACATTCAGGTGTGCCCAGTAGACTTACAGTCCATGTTCTTGTTCAGTGTTGGGAATTGGAGTCTGGAAGAATACCTCCACTTCTCTTAAGCATCATGCCTCGAATTCCACCATTTCTTTAGAGTACTGAAGTTTAGCAGTCATCTGACCTGGCCAGGCTACTCGTAGCACAGCCTCTCCTTGCAGGATGTAGCTGTGTTTGTGTGTGCGTCATCCAGTGTGCACTATCTACAATAATGAACTCACTGAAGGTGTTGACAGTAATGATGTCTTGGCTGAGGGCAACCCCACTGCAACACACAGGAAGGGGACCACAAATGGGACAGAGGAAAGGAACTCGCAATATGAGCAATAGACAACATGCATACGCACATAAAAAAAAAACCTTAGCCCCTCTTTACACTGCAATGTGACAAGTGCAGAAGGACAGCAAAGGCAGTGCAGTGCGTTGTTCGGAAGCCGATGGGAGCGCATAGAACTCGTCAAGCAAGACGCGTGGGGCCGCTTCCAGCAACTGTCATTACTGCTGCTGCTGCTCGGCCATACACAATGTCACAGCCTTGGTGCTCATGCCAACATGCAGCTGCCGCGCACTCACAGTCCGCCAATTATACAGACATAGGATCAAAAATATGTGAAATGAACACTGCGTACAGGCTCATGGGCATCTGGTCAGAGTCGAATTTCAACGCTTCCGCGATATTTTCAGATTTTTGTTCACTATCCCTTTAAGTAAACCAATTCTTGTCTGATTCACTATTGATGTTACGAGCCAAATGTTTGAAACATTGCGCCCCTCAGTTTTTTTTTCACTACCTTCGGAATTGGCACATACTGTTTTCTCTGTATACTGACAAATAAACAAATACCCTAGCAATATATATATCTTCACTGTAAAAATACTGTAACAGTGTAGAAACATGCATGTGAATAGTGGCTACTTTCCACAGCTTTCAAATTAGTTCGTGGGCAGTCTTCACATGGTAAACATTGAAGCAAGACATGGGCATGTCGGAGGCAGCAATACAGTGCTAAGCAAGAGTGTCAGGCGCTGTCTGATATCGAAGCTATCAATACACTTTTCAATGTACACTTTCATTCCCTTTGGCAAGAGGCAGCAGTCGGTACTCTGGCGCACTGCATAGCACCTTGAGCCATAGTTTGTAAAGTTTTAGTAGAGCACTTATGCTGCACTTACAGAAGGGAGCGATTACAGAACACATTTTAAAGGCACACCTATACTTTTACATACATGAAGGCACAAAACAGTCTACTAGAAAAGGAGCACAATTAATAGGAGGCACTTACACCTTTCTAGCCACGTTAAGGCAAAAAATGTCTGTACAGAAGCAATAATGGCAAAATATTCCGATTGGCAACTTGTGCCTCAAGTGACCAGTTTTCAAAGCCACAGAGCTGTATGAAGCCAGATGAACAAAGACTAGGCAAACCCATGTATTACCTATGATTCCCATGCCTTAGCCTTCTATAGACACTAGTATTTTTTGCAGGAAAGTAGTGTGCATGTAGATAGCGAGTGCATTGTAGAGGCATTCAGACAAACTGGGGTTGCCTACAGGAACTCTTTATCATGCACTTATAGGCTGTTAGAGAAGTTTACTTGCAGAAATTTAAGAATGTCCACTTTAACAGCAGACTTTGGCATTAACCTTTTGGTCTTTCCTTCACGTGCTTTTGTAATAATATGTAGGCACATAAAGTTGCTGCAAGTGATGACCAAAGCAAGTTTTTGCAACACATAACCACTCTATTCATTGCAGAGTGTGACTGGCCCACTGCACTGCAGGGTTTACATTTGGAATAATCCGCTTCCTGGGACAGTTTCATTCGTGCCTGGTGCAACACCAGATTACAGGGTAATCAGCACAGACTATGGTTTCCATGCTTTGATTGAGTTAGTTTCCTTTTCCTCCCTCTTTTTTTGCAAGCAGAGCTTATTTTTATATCAGCTGGGTGAAAAGAATGTCAACAAGGCCATGAGCTTTTGTATTTTTTATTTAGCCAACAAATTTTGGAAAACATGTCTTTTAGAATTTTAATTCCAAAAGCACATCTGAACAATACAAACAAAAGGAAAATGGCCAACAACAGACCAAGCACTGCACAACCCTGCCATGGACATTTCTTCTCACCTTTTTCAAGCACTGTGCACTATGGCACTACTCAACAACATCAAGCTACCATGAAGCCATATCCTTTAGGAAAGAACGTTACATAAAATCTGAGATGGCACAAGCATTTGTGTCATTGCTAAATATTCACCACACCGGTGGAAAAAAAAATGTACACACAAAATAATTTTGCACCTTTGACTTTGGTGCATCGAAGAAAAAAAAGGAGGGTGGGTCTCCAAGACACCAGTATCACCACTGCAGCTTATCTCGCATGCTCGACCAATGCTTTTAAATGAAGTTGAAAAGATCTGCATCCACAAGCATGTGCTTGCAAGCTTTTTGCAGTGGCAGCTAGATACACAACAGGCACCGAGCTGCAGCTGCAACTGCATGCACACGTCTCTACGCCTCGCAAAGCTAGCACTGTAATTAGACCGATCAGATCTGTCAATACCTAAAGATACCCACATGAGCAACTAAAGAGAAAGATATGGAATTTTCGAAGACCATCACTAGGCCAGTGAAAGTGGCTTGTGCACACAGAAAGCTCAGCCTAGAATCGGAAATCGAAGAAAACCCTATGTATCCACTTTTGGCAGCAAATTATGCACGACAACCTAAATTGTCATCAAAAGATTTACGAATGTGCTCATGTAGCACAACCTACTGAATGAAAATGAAAACTAAAGCCACAGCAACTTCCTTCACCCTGTCCTACAAGCTTCAAATTGTGAGCAAGGCAAAGCCATAGTCAACGAGGCTCATGCTGAGATGAGCCACACACCTGCCACCCCTTCTCCTTTCTTTAGTTATACCTTTCTGAGTGGCTATGGTACCGTAGTAAGAAGCAATATAAAAAGTAAAAGATGTTATCTTCAATTTAAAAAAAAAAAGCTAGTCACCTGGTCTGACAGTAAACAAGAGAAGGCAATGTTCCACAGACTACAACTGCAGGCATTTGTTTCGTTGGCAAGAGCAAAATAAAGGTGAAAAGCAAACAAACAAAAAAGCACTCACTGAGTGCATGCTGTTGCTGCTCCTTTCGCAGTTAAAAACAAAAATGTAACTTAATTTCTAAATATTCATGGTTGCACATTGTTGCTTGTCCATTTTTAACTGGGCACCATGTTTTTGCACACCAAAGAAACGAGGAAGAAATTGTGCGCCCACTTGGTTGTCATGCTCGCCAATGGAAACAAAAAAATGTATCAAGGCAATCCTGCCACCAGTTGACTTTGGGGACAGTCCACACTGGAGCAACATCAAAAATACAAAGAGGTGGGGGCACTTGGCGGAGGCGCATCGAAGAAATAGCTTGGCACTTGTTGGTCGGACTAGATGTCCATTGCGAACTGTGGCTCGTCGCCTGAGCCTTCTGGGAAAAAAAATAAGAAGGAACAAGAGATTTGCAGCAGGTCAATGTATTGTATAAAACAAGCTGTCTAAACTGCACAGTCTAATAACCAATGCACCACACCTGCTCATGCCGCAGGTTTCACCAGGATTTCACCAAACAATGTCCATGCACAAGATGATGAGATGAAAAATAAATAGAACTAGGAGTGTGCAAGTATTTTAACACTGAAATATTTTTCGAATAGTTCTTGGTATTTGATATGCACCAAATTTTTCCTATTTGAAGTAGTCAAAAGTTCCAGGAAAAGAAATACTGCAACGGACGAAACATGCTACAGTAGAACCTCATTATAACGAACCCGGATATAATGAAGCAATTGCAATTCCCCTTGAAATTCCTATAGATGAAATTGATATTGGTTATAACGAACTAATGGTTATAACAAAGTAATTACCACTCCCCCTTCGACTTCGTTATAACGAGGTTTTACTGTATGTCCAATGGTGCCGAGTGGCTTCTTCCCACTATTAGTATACTTCACAGCATGACGACGTATTGTGGTGGAGCTGACTTTAGAAGCCTTTTCAGAGCGCTGTCGACACTGCGACCATTAACAATGCCCCCATAGGGAGGCCATCCCTATCAGAACTCATTGATTTTCCAATAGTTTCTCTCTCTTGTGAAAAGCAATAGTTTAGCAAATACGTCCCGCGGGACCTCACTTACGTGCATGTCTCAATATACTTTCATATAACGTAAAATCCCAAGCAAGCGCCCCCCCCACCCATGCAAGCCCTTTTTCGAGATTTGAAAGCAAGTGTGCCCCCCCCCCCCTTTTTTTTAACTTACTGCAGCGTGAATCAACACCAAGTAGCTTGGCCAGTTTTTTTTACTTTTCAATTTTTCAGGAAGTTGCATAATAAATAACAAATGATGCAATTAAGTAAGGAAAAACAACTTTTTAGGTGCACTTTTGCAGAGGCCTGGTGATTGCTGCACCATAGCCGGCAAACTTGTGATCTTCATTGCCAGTCATGACTATAGCAGGGAAGGCTAGTCTTCGCAAGTTGTCATTTCCTCAGAGTAGAGTGAGCTAGAATATCTGTAGGTCGCTCTAATTGGATGGACAGAGATGAGCCACATGAGTTGCAAGCATGAATTTAACGCTCGGAGCTGCTCACACGGGTGGGTCCACAACTTGGCCGTCCAACTCGGAGGATTCATTTGAAGGCTTGCAGGGCAATGACGTCGAATAAAAGCAGAAAATGAACTTATTCCCATAGATATGAATGAAAATAGCTGCTCTGCATACTTTTTTATCTAGAACAGTTCCACCACCATTCTGAATTTTTGTTCACAACCGAGCAAAGGCCCCTGCTATGAAGTTGTTGAGTTATCCCTTTCATCCGAAGAGAGGGTTGTTGAGTTATCTCTTTCATCCGAAGAGAGGGGGAAAGGGGGGGCTCAGGATTTTACAGTAATGTTTTTTATTATTATTGGCAGATGATTTTTCTTATAGGCAACCTGTGCGCAATGCTGAAAATGCCGGAAGGAAAATAATGTTTAGATGGTGCACATGCTGTTATGCTGAATATTTTGCAAATTAGATTTACATGCATTGACCACAACATAGAACTCCACAAGAATGGAGAATCCACCTGTAACTGCAAAAAAGAGGCTCTAACGTGTGGGTTGTACTGTCTGTGGATTGAAAGGTGTTGCTTTATAAAGGCATGCTTGCTCACGGAGTCACTTAGGTGTTCTGAATTCACTAATGAAGATCACCATGAGCAAAGCAAACGCACATGAGGAGATAAGCTAAATGTACTCATTCAATAAAAGTGGCATACAATTAGGGAGCTCATATATGAATTCATCATTTTTGTATAGGCTAAGAAGTATTTTACCAAGGCATGCCCCGGTTCTCCCGTTTTCTTACTGCTAATGAATTCACACCTTGTCTACAGCATCTAGAATGCAAGTGACATCCACAAAAAGGTGTCTAAAATGTGTCAATATTTATTTTGTCGCATCTGCAGCTGCACAGCGAGGAGATAGCACAGATGAAAGGGCTTCTAGCTCTTGTTAATTACTGAAAGCAGATCCATATAATTTGCTTTAGACCTCAGTTCAAGTGGGAGGCTGTGTGAAGACTCCCCCCCCCATTACTAAGCACCCTCCAGTTTCAGCTTCAGCTTTTCCACGAACATTAACAATTTATGGCGACATGTTCACAACTGAGACTCAACTCATAACTGATTCACAACCGATTTTTAAAAATAAATCCAAATCTGTATTTTAATGCATAGCATTCTTTGGTGAGTACTGCTGCCTTGTCAGTCACAACCAAAAGTGACTAACATAAAAAGCATGACACTTTTCTCATACAAAATATACATGGGATTTTCACATGCAATGCATGCAGTGATCAATGTAAAGCATGTAGGGTATTGAGCTACAGTCAACGACCAATTTTCCAGACGCCCAATTTTTCGGACATGCCCGGTATTTCGAACGTCTTCACGGCACCGCCACAAGCCCCACAGAACCAATGTATAAGGAAGTCCGAAATTTCCGACGCTCGAACACTCCGCCATCCGATCTTCCGGACCTTTTTGACATGACTAAAGGTCCGAAGTCGTCAAAACTGCATAAACTCAAATCTCACTCCAAAGAAACTGACGGGACGCGCGAAAAATTTGTAGTCACGGAACTTTGTCGCAGCGAAATCTCATCTAGAAAATACCAGACAAGTTCGGAAAATATGGTTATTATGACTTGTCCTCTTGTTCCCCGCAAGCACACTTCATTTACTGGCATCGAACTCTCACTAAATTGGACTTACTCAGCCGCACACTGAGCTGTTTGCACGCACGACCCTCGGAGCCTCCCAAGTGCAGAGCGCTGTGCAGCATTGCGTGCCCCAGAGGCTAAGGAAAAACTGAGTGCCAAAGTCCGCCCTGCCATAGTGATAGCGATTGACAGAAAAGCTATAACGCTTCGTGCCTTTCTACGACTCTGTTGCCTTTGATCTACCGATGCGTTGGCGAGAACGTCCTCGTCTGCAGCGGATAGCAACCCGTAGTTCCGTTTTCACTCCATGTGTGCTGTCCGCGCACGTGCCTTCATAAACAGAGTTACCGCAATCAGTGATAGCGTCTAGCACCGTTTCTTATGCGGCGTTTACGGAAGGCAGCTTTGCTTCGACTCATTGCACACTGAGCGTGCCCATACTTTCAGATTGGTTGTGGCGAGACCACGTCGGTAGCGATCACGGTTTTTGCGTTCCCGAGAGGGTCTGGAAAATTGGTCGTTGACTGTACTGACTTCTGAAGTACACAAGCAATATATATTGAAGAACTGACAGTGACAACTACTGATAAGGGGTTTATAAGCGTTTCATTACGATTGATAGTGGATCATATTGGATCACATGTCACAGAAATGTATGGGCAATTTGTGGTCAGTTGCAACGAGTCCGATTAAGTTCAGATGCATCCGGTGATGTTCAATCTGCTTTAGACAGAGTCATATGGGCAGACATGTGTTTCAATCAAGATACACAAGGTTGATAAGATCTGATAACACCCTCAACAAGTCCACTGATGACGTACAAGGCTTATGTGCATTCTATGTGAGGCCTGATAGGATCCCAATATCCAGCCCTCAACATCTGAGACACAGAATCAATGTCTATCAAAGATGAAAATGATGGATAAGTAAGGATAAGAGGTAATACGGCTCCCATTCTCCCATTACAATCGAGCATAGACCTTAAAATGACCAACAACTGGCCAGAGAATGTTAACAGACCTTTGTGCCTTTTGAAAGAACTTGAATTATAGTGATAGAATTGAGCACCTTTTCGCAATTTGAACAGGATTTGCATTTTTAAACTTAACTTAAAAATTGCGGCAACTGAAACGTGGCGTAGCCTGGTGGAGACGCCTTGGTCACCGTACGTCGCCTGCCGGTGTTCATACAACTGTAGCTCTGCCTTAAGTTGCAGTCAACACATAAAAACACATCTCCGCCCTACTACATGCCTTTTATGCAGTAAAAGGAGTCAACGCCGAGAAGTAGCGCTGCTTTCTCGGCAACCGAAAACCTGTTTTTAACCTCGGCGTGCGCACTCAGTGGCTCCCAGGTGTAGCGCACATGCGTTCTGTGGAGGCACAGCCTGACACAATACACCCGACAGCTGTCGGCCATTGCAACATGTGTTGCATGTAAGACTCCATAGGCAAAAAATTCTCAAAAACTTTTTCACGGTGTTTTCCCCGTTATCATTGGGTGACTAGACACTCTGACCATTAAGCTTTCCGTTGAAATAAAGAAAACAGGTACTTTAAAAATTGGTTGTCAGTCCCTTTAAATGGATGAAAATTGTTAGAGAGGCATATGGTCACTTTGAGGACAGATCAAGTTCTGCAAGACATCTGAGCCTTGTTGGTCCTTATTGGGCTCATGGCAATATACTGTATTTTCGCGATTGGGAAAAAAGTTTGCTTGCGAATCTAAGCACCCCTCTCATTTTTTTTCTGCGAGCATGGCGCAGTCAATAATGCCGCCATGAGAGTTTTCTCGCCGCCAATCTCGGAGGCCATGTCTTGTGTTGCTACGCTCAGACAAGAGAGAGCGGCACAGAAGTCGGCGGCGCTCGGCAAGTCCAGACAGGTGACAGGTTGCGCTGGCATCGCGGGCGAGGGGTCGCGGACGGGTGTGCGTTGCTTTGTGAGTTGTTTGTTGGATAGTCCTAACAGCGGTCAGTATGAGTGCGAAGAGGGCTTCCTACAACTTGAATTTCAAGCGAGCTGCAATCACGTTTGCTGAAGACAATGGCAACCACAGTTCTGCAGCAGAATTCGGTGTGGATCGAGCCTGCATTATCAGGTGGAGGAAGCAGCGGGACCAGATATTTAAGAGTGCCGCGACACGTAAAAAGTTCGCGGGACAGTGCAAGGGCCGACATCCGCAACTTGAAGAGGAGGTCTGCGAGTTTGTTCGCAGCGAAAGAAACAGGGGCTTCGCTGTGACTGCCGATGCGATCCAGACAAAAGCGATGGACATCGAAAAGAATGGAGATTCCCCGCACAGTGTTTCGTGCTAGCCGTGGCTGGGTGGAGCGCATGATGAGGAGAAATGGATTTTCTTTGAGGCGCCTGACAACCATATGCCAAAAGCTGCCAGGTGACTTTGAAGGTAAACTCATTGCTTTTCAGCAATACGTTATGGATCTCCGCAGACAAAACTGCTACGATCTCGGCCAGATCGGCAACGCCGATGAGACGCCAGTGTTTTTTGACATGCCGAGGGCTAGCACTATTAATGAAGTAGCAGCGCGGGAAGTTAGGGTAAAGACGACAGGGTACGAGAAGCAGCGTGTCACTGTGATGCTATGCATCACAGCCGACGGCTGCAAGCTTCTGCCCTACATAATCCTCAAAAGGAAAAACATGCCGAAAAATGAATCCTTCCCAAAAGATGTCATCGTCCGAGTGCAGGACAAAGGGTGGATGACAGCCAAACTGATGGAGGACTGGATCCGTGTCGTGTGGCAGCGGTGCCCGGGGGCACTGCTTGGCGGACCATCAGGCACGCGATCTACTGCTTCTTTTAGATGCCTTTCGCGGCCACCTTAACCCGGAGGTTAAGACCAAGCTGCAAAGGATCAACTGCGACTTGGTCGTTATTCCAGGGGGCATGACACCAGTGCTACAACCCCTGGACGTCTCAGTCAACAAGCCGTTTAAGGCCCACCTTCGACAGGAGTACGAAGAGTGGGTCCGGAACCCCGACCGGAAAAAAATGCCAACAGGAAAGCTGCAGAAAGCGTCCCAGTCAGTGATAGCAACATGGATTTCGGACGCATGGAAGCGGGTCAAAGTTGATGTCGTCAAGTCGTTTAAGAAGTTTCCATCAGTAACAACTTAGACGGCACCGAAGACTATGTGTTGTGGGGCACCGAGAGCGGCAGCTCAAATGGTGCAACAGACTCGAGTGGTGCAACGAACTCCAGCGGCAGTGAGAGTGACTTACTGCAGACACAAGTGGTGGGTCCACTGCCTGCACTTATTTTTACGTTTACTATTTTCGAAATAAAATGCGATTTCTCACACCCATCTCGTTGAAATATTGCCGCGAAAAAGGGTTGGGCCGTGTGGTCATTTGTTCGATTTCTCGAATCTAAGCACCCACCCTCACTTTGAGAATCGTGATCGTGAAAAAAAGGGGGTGCTTAGAATCGAGTAAATACGGTATAGCAGTTGCCATGAGCCCGATAAGGACCAACAATGCTCAGATGTATTTACAGTAGAATCTCGATGATACGATTACGGTTGATGCGAATTTCGCGATGATACGAATTTTAATGTTTTTTGGACGGACTACATTGTATAAAATGCGCCGTCATTCGGTGTTATACGAACAGTTTCCCCAGCCATTGTGGATGATACAAACGCGCGAAATGACCGCTTCACGTGAGCGACTGACTCAGATTTTTGACTGCAGATTTTTTGCGCAAGTTCCTTACGACTTTGTACTGGAAAATGGCAGCGAAAAACAGAAAAATTTTGCTTCTCGTCGACCAGTGTTCAGCCCATCCCAAAGACAGCAACTTCAGCAATGTCACCGCAGGATTCCGAAATCTGAAGCACCATTTCAAGGGATTGCTTGTGCGGAGGCTCCTGGCGAAAATGGAGCACAAGGATGAAAACTTGCGAATTAGCCTGCTTGACGGGTTACATTTCTTGGCCATGCCCTGGGATAATGTGACCCAGGACACGATCGCAAACTGCTTTTGCAAGTGTGGATTTTTCGCGGAATCGGATGCGGCTCCGACGGAAGAAAACCAAAAGCGTGACGACAATTTGCACATCGAAGGTTGGGGGAACCTTGAAACTCGAGCTTCGGCGCGAGACTTGGTCGACAAGGCAAAGGATACCGAGTCTGAGAGGGATGGTGAAGATGCCAGTGAGTGTGATCTCATACAGTCAACGTCGGAAAACCTTGACGCCCTCGAGGTACCGCGTCGCACCGTAAGCACCGGCAGCGCGAGTGAAGAAACCGCAGCACGGTTTTATTCCTTTCAGGCGGCTTTCTTGAGGGACAGCGAAGTTCAAAAAGTTCAAAAGAACATCATGGACTTTTTCAGCAAGAAGTAACTGACCTCAATAAAGTTCTTGTTCATCTTCATGATCAGCTTTAACTTGTTTTGGCTCATACGAATTCGGGAAGATACGAATATTTTACCTGCTCACTACGAATTCGTATCATCAAGATTCTACTGTAATAAGGTTTAGAAAGTTGTATGGGGAAGCATATGGCCAAATCAAGCTAGCTAAGATTGATAAAATGCAGTGACAGTTGCAACAAGCTCAATAAGAACATGGAAAGTTCATGAGCGTCTATTGAGATCCAATCGGCTCTGATCCGTTCTGGTGAGCGTCTGACCACATTCTATCAATGGTAGGCTCTCGTCAATTCAAACTAAAGGGGAATCCAGAATTTAGTCTGAATTAAATTATCAGAAGTAAGCAAAAGTATGACCCAATGCAACATATTACGAAAAGCAGAGGTGGCCAATTATTACACGCATTGTTGACACATCAGTGTTTTTTTTTTTTTTTTTTTTGCTGTTCTCTGCTGGTGGTTTTCAATGCTTTGACAAGTTCTGGAAGGCGGTCAGCTTTACTTCTGGCTGTTATAAAAATATATGAGCATGAATATTCAGTCACGAAGAAGTAATGTCATTCGTTTACGATATCAGTGACGATAGTTCCAAAGGAACTGGACCTAAAAGCTGCAGAGCGTAAGTGCAGAGTGGCTGAAAAGTCGTCCTATTTTATTTAAAATAAACGCAGGGCTTTGCTTCACTGAATTACACCAACAGAATAATTTGCAGCTGATACGGCAGCGCTCAAAGGGTACGCTGACTTGCAGCAGGCGAACCATTCACTTACTGTTTTTGCAAGCAAAGCGCGTTAATGAGAAACACAGACGCTAAATTAAGACGCAGTGTAATAAGCGCTGCGCTCAAGCAAACGGCGTTCGCGATTGCATACTGTGGCGAAATACCGAAGCCTGTCAGACGCCGCTGATGTCGAGAGTAAACACATTTTGTTACGGCCTGCCTGGCTGTTTTCTTTTTAAAATGATGAATATCGGCAAACGCGCTAAAGTAATACCATTTTCACATGACGTTTCACAAATTAGGAATGTTCAGTGCCGCACGTTTATAATTGATAGGATTAACTGAATGGTGCAGTTTAAATTATCGAGAATCCGCTTACTACAATAACATCAAGTAGGGGTACAATCTCATTTTCGAAAAGTTCTGCACGCATTTGTAATTTAAACATCGAAATAGTAAACATGATACCAGATGTCATGCCATCACTCTGCACTGCACACGTGCAAACGTGCCGCACATCGCCCCATATAAGTTGTTGCCTTCACGGCCAAGTGGGAGTGTCTGGATGGTGCACCAATGCTTCCGCATGAGGAGTTTCTTCACATGTATTTACTAGCGAGTGCTTTTCACACTTCACATGGTTGATCTAAAAATTCAAAATATTGGCTATATAGAACTCAAGAGGCAGATTATTAATCTGCTTATTAATCTTATTAATCGCGTAACTTTGTAAAGGAGACAACTGGGCAACAAGGAAGACAATGGCAAAGTAGAATTACTCTGGCATTTCATTCCTTTGTTTTTGCACACTGGACATCATTGGAACACAACCTTACAGCATGATAATCCATATGCACTTTGGCTAGTGCACATTCGTAGATTGTCCACATCCGCTAGAGCAGGCATTTACAAAAATTTCTTTTTCTACAGCACGTAGGAATGGCACACAAAATAAACACAACAGCAATGGCTCACCAGGCTTGGCACCCTTGGCTGGAGATGGCAAAGCACCATTCTCTGTAGGCTTCATGGGAGACCCACTGGTCTTGCAGACATCAGGGCTGCTGGACAGGGTCACCCCAGGGATCACAGGCAGGTTTTTCGGTGGCGTTCGGGCTACTGGCGAGTGGCGCATCTGCATCAGGAAGCTTCGATCATAGATGATGCGTGAGCCTGCACCACAGAGAAGGAAAGAATGTTACCGAGAAAGACCAGTGCCACAGCAAAAGATCCCTGTCGGAGACTGCTACAATAAATTACCAGTCATGAGTTATCTGTTCCCACAGGCCAAGCAATCGGCAAAAGAAGTTCATATCTGTAGCAGGGCTCTTCTAAAGGGCATAACTCAAGCAATTTCACTTTAGTATGACGCAAATGTAATGATCTTCAAGGACCCAGTGAAGCTGCCTAGAGCAGCTTTTAGCTTTTAAGGCCACCCGAACTTTTCTGGCGAAATACTGACCGATTGATTGAATGACAACTTACAGGCTCCACACATAACCGGTTGTCCCAGATAACTTTAGCAGAGGGTTAAAAAATACAATATTAGAGGCAGGCGAGTGAAATCAGTTGCACAATGCCGACAGCCACCTTGCACAGTACAATATTGTTTTTAATTAATTTCTTAAATAGTCTTATTAAACTAAATTGCTAAATGTTGACTTCAGGCAAGAAATGGGATTTGCAAAGTTCACGCCTGTCTTCAGAAACCCCCACTGCTTTATTTGCGATAAAGTTTCACGTGTACCCTTTTCCAAGCTGCAAAGAAAGCCTGCGAAATAAAAATTTTAAGAAAGAGAGAAAAAAAAGAAGAGGAAACATGTCACTAGTACATTCGCACACTGTGCTCTCACATGCTGTGCACTGTGCACGCTCTTAACTGTGCTTTGAGCGAACAAAATCAGCTGGGGCCATGTATCGCCATCAGAGAAGCATGGTGCACTCGCTACAACTTGCACAGTCACGCGCGCCAACTGGCTGATATGGGCCAAGAAACCACCACCAACTTATCAGCTTACTGCTGCAATGCAGCCAGGGACTAGCGCGCAAGTGTGCTAGTCACATGGTTTTCTTTTCATTCTTTGGAAGGGGAAGGGGGGGCTTTCTTTGCAGCTTGGAAAAAATGGTGCACGCAAGACTTCCATCGCAAATAATGCAATTGGGGTTTCTAAAGAAGCTCTTGAACTTTGCAAATCCCATTTCTTGCCTGAAGTCAATATTTAGCAATTTAGTTAAATAATTCTAATTAACAAATGAATTAATTACAAAGCAAAACTTGCCTACGCAAGGTGGCTGTCAGCAATATGCAACTGATTTCACTTGCCTGCCTCTAATATATTATTTTTTAACCCTCGGCTCAAGTTAGCTTGAGCACCCGGTATGTTAGGAGCCAGCACACCCGCACCTGCAGCACCCCAGAAAGCAAACTTTGGCCAGTCATGGGAGCCAACAACACAAACAGCAGCAAGCAACTGCACCAGTTTTATTGCTGTTCCACATGCCACGTTTTCATTTCCCTTGACTTTCAAAAAATGTTTAGTCACTAGAAGCTGCCATAGTCCCTTAAGATACTGTGACGGGCTAGTTGGTTACTGGCTTAATGGAACAATGTGAAATTGGCACTTATAAGGACAAGACAAAGAATTGCGCACCAAATTACTCATCCTGGCTGTACTCTATCTCGCCCTTATAAGCACTGTCTTAACCATGTTCCATTATGCCATCGTCTCTAAGTGTTAGCGCACTGCTACCTTTGGCCAGACCTCCAGCATGCTCATGCAAATGCAGTGGCTGTAAATGCATAAGCTAGGGACAAACAGAGAGGACGAGTTGCTCAATCACATTTAGCATAGTCCATATGGGAGAGTTCTTGAATACAGCCAGGGCAGCAACACTTGCAGCAGACTACGGGTACACACATTTCCAACCATATACCACAAAGTGAATCATCTCAATCGACGGATTACACTTGTCTGAGAACAAAAGTGAGTTATGCGAAATGATTGCATGCTTCCCATTTCTCGTTCTCCATTTTACTAGTATTTATAAATGCAAACATTTGCTCCTGTAAGAATTGCTGCAGTCACTCACAGAGCCAGGCCAGAAATGCAAACTTTTGCCTTTTTTCACTGCCATCGTGCACCACCATATAACAAGGCACTGTCATGAAGACAAAAGGTATAAATAACACAGCAACGGGATTTGCCAGGTTTATTATGAAATTAGGGTAGGCTTAAAGATGTTGAGAAGCTGCAGTGGCAGTTATTCATTTGGCATGTGGCTCTTACGCCATTGACTAAAAAGAAGGGAATAATAGTGAGAGAGGCAGAAATAGAGAGCCAAGTATGCATTCATCAACCTGGCTGTCCATATTGGCCTATCAATGTGTTCTTTTCTTTAGTGCCAAGAATAACACGAAGCAAATTCATAAACCGTCACCACCGTTCCTTCGTATATTACTTGTAAGCCTTACTCCACAATAAATTTTTAAGACCCGTTACTCGCAATGTTATTCATGCATGAACCTGCACAACAGCACGTAATTGTTGCATGTTGTGCACAGACAGTTAGGAAAGACATGTTACGTGGCAAAGCAGTGGCTAGAGTGTGCTGCCCATGGGAACCTATATAGAAATATCAATGGATTATGTGTTAGATGACTCTGAATACTTCGCATTTCCCACAAAGTGCCCACCACATACTTTTGTGCATGGGCTGGGTTTCCAACTAGAACCCTCCTTGCTATAGCGGAAGTTACTGATAATAAATAGTCATTTTACTAGGTGCACTCTGTTAAGAAACTTTCCCAATACTTTTGTTGCTGGATGTGTGCAATCAACCACTCACACCAATTACATTTGTAGTCTAGGGCTAGAGGAGGCATTACTGCCACCAAAAATGCAGCAGTCGCTCCATGACTTTGCCATTTCTTCAAACAAATGTCACATATTTACAACCAACACAAAGCAAGTAACTCGAGAAAATAGTACGTGAATAGCAAGCAAGCCGGCTAGAGGCACCTTATGTGCAGTCTACACAGCTCTGCCTGGCACCTCCGCAGTCGGTCCATATGCAATATAAGCATGTGCATTTGGGTAGTGAGAAACCCAAAGAATTTGGCAGCAGAATTTTGATTAGCAACAAATGTACACTGATGTGCTGGCTGCTTGATGGGATAACCTCAACTCAATGCTGAAAGTACTGCTCAGCATTTGTCATGTACAAAGGAAGCTTGTTTATGCCATCACCGCTTGCAGGATTTACCAAGCTCCTGCATCACGATCATATTACATCACACATCTTCACACATACGTAATGGCAGCACACAGTAATACTTTGATAGCCTCAGTAAAGGCCCGTGCACACTAGCGGAAAAACGCGCACGGCGTGCCGCCGGCGGAGAAACGCTTCGGCGGCGACACAGCCACACTGCTCGCGGCAGCAGCCCCGCGAAATCCCGCCTCCTTCCGGCGAACAAGCGCGAGAGGCAAGTGAGCCACCACACGGGTACGAAACGAGCCTCCGGGCGGGTCCGCATGACTCCGCGATGGAGCACGTACATCACAGGCGGGGAACGCTCTGATTGGTGTCCTCCCCGGCGGCACGCCGCGAAAAATCGCGCACTGACTGATAGCTCTCACGGCACGAAAATCCTGACGCGCGGCTGCCTCGGAGGCTCGCGTTTTTCCGCCAGTGTGCACGCCTTAAGAATGTGTTGTTGCTAACAGACGCCACTTCACAAAGAGTTGCACGAAAGGTAGTTATATTGACCTTTCAACTGCCTTTGACAGATTTTTGTCTTCTGTATGAGAAGGTGGATGTATTAGAACATGAAGCTGACTTCTCAATACATACTACACACTCTTCCACATAGATGTCATCAGAAAAGAGGCAATGCACCTCTTTTCCAGATGCTGAAGATAAGCAGACATTTGACACGATTGTGAACAAATACATTGAAGAAAGTCGCTACATGCAGGACTTCCAAAAACCGAGGATGTGGCTTCAAAAAGACATCAAAGGGCAAGGCGTGCTTTTTTTACGGTGTGCACATACACACAGAATGCTTCTGCACACTTGTTTAAGGACATTGCACAGGCCTGGTAAACCAGAGCATACATGAATATCAGAGAGGTTAAAATGCCATCTTGAAATTCTCACACAGTCTTATGAAAGAGTTCGACAGCAACTGCTCATGACAACCCTGCCAATTCTTAAGTGTGCTCATCTGCATTGCAAATCGGCTGAAATTCTCAAGCTAATTTATGGTATCAACTGTAGGACATACCAAAACAGGTGCTTGATGCACATGCCAAGGCTTGTCTTTTCCAATAGTTTTATCTCAAAAACCACACCCACTACACTCCCCATGTTTAAAAAAAACAAAGAAAAAAACTATATACACAACATAAATGATTATGCTGCCACTGCAGGGGTGAGACAGCAGAAACAGATTTGGGAGCAGTTTTTGGAGCAGCGAAATTTTCATTTTGGAGCAGGAGAACCTTGATTCGGAGCAGCTCACCACATTTAATGTGATGATGTCTTAAGAGCTCAAAAAGTCGAATTTGGAGCAGCCCAGGCAGTACCTTTTTCACAACCAGGGGTCAGTACACATCTCAAAATTTTAAGAAAAGTTCTCATTGCACCAAAATTGTCGACACACAATAAATAGTCTTTTAGTTAAGACCACTAGCATGATTTTGCAAATTACTGCTTTGACATATTGTAGATTTTCTTATTTAGCTTCTAAAGGATCCCTAGCACATCTTGTAAGTCAATTAATGTTCTCCTTTGTCAGGAGAGTCTGGTCAGTTTGGATTTTCTCTGATTTTCCTGCTTCACACCATTACGAAAAAGCTAATCTGAGCTTTTCACCAGCGCATTGCCCTCTATTGTAACACTGCGATATGCAATACTGCGGTGGCAACTAATCGTGGAAGATACTCCAATTTCATGTAGATAATGGCATTCCACGTGTCTTGGTTCCACATGTCTTCATTTTCAAAGCATCTGCAGCAAATATCGGACACCCAAAATTCAATCACGTGACGTGCATTGCGCGACTTCACTTTTTTTTTTGTCCCCACTGAAACTGACGTGAGCACCAAAATACTTGCTTTACAGGCTGTTTTGGAGCAGTTTGGAGCAATTTTCACAATTTTTATGCTTTTGGAGCAGCTCAGAGCACGAAAATGGAATGGTATCAAAACTGTGCAATACAAGCAGCTGTCTCCACCCTGCCACTGGCTTGGCGTACTGCCTCGCAATCCAGCATAACAATTACCAAATGTGTCTTTTACACCCTTATGATTACAGATTAAGTGTAGAAAGCTGCAGAATCTCTTTCTGCTCTAGACAAACTCAAATATTCTGAAATTTATGTTATTACAAACTGATTTATAATTCTAACTGCATCAGTTAGGACCATGCAATTATGTAAGCCATAACCAGCAGATGTAGAGCATCAATCGGCGTCTGTACAGGTTGCGAAGGTCAAAACAAATGTTTTCAAGGACTTAAGTACATGTGAAAGGTTTTCCAAGGACATGGAGAAGCATTCCGCATAGGATATTTTGCTATAACTATGTTTACAATGCACGTTAGGTTAGAAATGGTTGCTCTTGATCACAGCTCTTAATATGTGAAACAGTTCACCAGCTACAATGACCAGATTGCAATGCCCCATTTATGTTCTACCACACCACTTGGGAGGGTCAGCTAATGAGCGCCAGCCCTCCGATTGTCAAACCCCACCAAACGACAGCAAGAACCTTCGCTGTCCAACGTTACCTCCTGGAATCAGCTCGATATAGCTATAGTCGCAAGAGCATGAAAAGTTCATCGGGTTCTGAAATAAGGACTCCATTCCCACCCTAGGCTCTTTGAAGGACCCTGTAGTCTAGCTTGATTTTAACAAATGTTTTCTGTCTCTTTCAGAACATTAGTGCAGTAGCCAAAACATCTCAAGTTAGCTGAGTAATTCTCTTCAGTCCTGCCACTTCAACCCCCCCCCCCCCTTTTTTTTTCTTGCGTGACAGTGTTTGGAAAACTGTTCAACTTCAATGCAAAGGTGTAGCTGTACAGCACTTTTTTTCTTTATATGACATGCTGAAACAGTCAAAATGGCAATAGCGACAATTTCTCAAAGGAAGCTTGTATTGGCTGATGTGCGAAGCCACCGACAGCAAACGAAAAAACCATCATAATCGTGAAACTATCGTAATCTTCTCTTTTGCTTTGAGTAATAAGACAACCTTAAAATAAAATAGCATAGAAAATAACTGCTTGTCAGGTTGTGGATTCGAACCACCAACCACTGTGATATTTGTTTCCCTGGCCACAGCAGCAAGCGACAGTAGTGCCACTGTTTGGTAGAATCTAACACATACCTTCGAGCACTCTTTTATGCACTTTCTCCCTCAAGACAGCCGCTGGCCTCCTTCCTACTAAACAGGAGAAGCCCCTAGTTGCCAGAATAAAACCTCTAATCAGCATGGAGAAAGTTGAAGCTTGTGGTAGATTGCCGAAGACACTATTTTATCCGTGTCTATGGTTTGCCCGCATCACTGGGGAAGGGCCAGTTAACACTGGTCGTAGCATTGCAGTGCACCTTCGAAGTGCTTAGAGGCATGTGTCACCAAATGCTGGCGCTGCTGTGGCCATGGAAACAAATATAATCTCACCAACGGGTTGTGAGACTGCCACACCAATTGTTCAGCATCGTCGATTCATCGTAGGTGAAACTAAAGCAGGATGTCATATGCACTCCAGTGCACGCTCAGCGAAGTAAGAAAGAAGCAAGCAGAGACAGAAGGAACGACAGAAAGAAGTCAACGAAAGGATATGAGAAGGCTGCAGGAGATGAAAAGAAAAATAATGAACAAAAAAAAAGAGGGATAGGAAGGCAGTGCAAGATTGTCAACAAGAAAGAAAGTTTGCAAACAGTGATGCACACACCAAGCTTTGCTTGCACCCATTTTGCCAATAAGGAAAGGGCTCTTTTTTCTGTTCCTCATATTCCCAGTTTTACTCTTGAATACCTTTCTGCCTGCCTAGAGCCACTCAACTTTTCCTGTTTTTCGAGCTTTGATATGCAAATAGTATTGGACAATAATTGGACTCATGCCAATACAGTCAACCATTCAGTGAACATGGACTGTCTACACACACAACCGATGCATTTATTTAAAAAAGGAAAAGAAATAAAGAAGAGCAATAAACACAGTGCATGGAGGGCCAATCACTGCACCAGCAGCACAGGCAGCAGCTTTGATTAAAACATTTTACTTCAGGTACCTTGTTTGCACACAGGTCTTTTTTTTTTTTTTTCCTACTCTAGCATCACAGGGCACCTGTTGCTCATTTAAGCTGCTGATCACACTGAGCATATTCAATTACCAAGCCCCGGGCCAGACTGCCCGGGGCCCACAAATGTCTCGCTGAAAGACACAACACCATTGTCACGTGGCTCAAAAGTCCTCGCCCCTGCACCTGGCCTGCCAGCTGCCCAAACGCAGTCCCGGGCCGCCCACAGGCCACTCGGAAATGAACATGCATCCAACTGGCCCTGGAGCAGTGTACGGGACCTTTCAGGAAATCCCCATGAAAAATGAATGCACCACAATCGCTCGGAACTTTCAAAACAACTACACTCACTGGCAAATATCAACCAAGCATCAAAACCTTCATTTTATACACCACTCGCGTGACTGAGTGAACAGAAAAAAGCAGGCTAGCGTAAGTGTTGAAGTCGCACTGAAGGAAAGAATGTGGTAGAAAAGAGAGGTGAAGAAACGAAAATGATGGGACAATGCGTGAAGAAAGATGCGGAAACACAGAAGGGGAGCAATTATTGAGAGCCAATATATGTCCCTTGCTCTCTTCATGGAGAGTTTTCGAGTTCTGCAGAAGTAATAAAAAGCAGGACATGTGCACTTATGCCAGCATATTCTTACTAAAATGAGGAGTTTGCCTGATGAAAGCTTATATATCAGAGAAAGCAGGTCAGATAGTCACTACTGTGCAGCATCTGTCGAAATATTCCAAGAGTTGTCAAGGGAAAAAAAAAACTATTCCAGAACTTTCAAATGCTTTAAAAATGTGGTTTTCAACTGTTTTCAAAGGTATCAAGGATCAATAAGCCGCATAATTTATATCATCTGCCAATACATATCTCTCAAGTAAGTTGCATCACTTAAAAGGCTATGTATGACATGTACACAAACTATATGCTAAAGTAGCGAAACACAGTTCCCGACATAACTGCCTAGTTCTTGGCATGATTGAGGCATCAGTTTGATGCTAGGTTACAGCAATTCACTATAGATTAGATGCGCTTCGAATGTACATCACATAACTTGAAATTGTTGCCTCAACTGACACGGGTATCACCAGCAACTGTGATTATAAGCAACAAGGCAACATCCATTCATAGTGGCCATTTCAATCTGAACTCAAGCTTGCTGCTTGCCTACTGCCCCAATACACAAGGGTGGTGAAATCATCCATCACTTAGTGACGCCTCACAGTGACGACAAAGCTTAAGGTATATGTATACAATGATACCGAGATCAATCATTTTGTTTTTATGCTGCTAGGCCTACTGGGGTGACACCAAGCCATGAAAATGGTTTCATTTCAACTTGGGAGAACATAACACTGATGATGCAGAACACTTTAAATGTCATCATTCACTGCATCGTTAATTCACGAGTCTGCTCTAAGTACACTAATAACTGCTGGGGTTTTACGCACCGAAACCACGATGTGGCAATGAGGCACGCTGTAGTAAAGAAGAGAGCTTTGACCACCTGAAGACCTAATTTAAGTACACAGGCCTATAGCAGTACACAGATACAGTACACAGATGAGCTGTGCAGTGGTTAGTTGTCCAGCAGTGAACAAGAAATATGCGACAGGTTTTTATCGGTTTCCTGCTTATGACCTTCCTAAGGAATGGGACAAAGCTGTAACGGTGGCTCATCAGTTATACGCCAAACATTTCGTCACAGCTAAGCTTGTGTGTTATTTAGCACTTAGTGCAGCTTGTTTCATCTGAGAGAGGTATCCTTGTCATAAATTTGTCAAATGTTATGCTCCGCTCTGCAGCAAGTTTCTTACCATAACAAAGTGTGGCAATGGGCGCTTACCTCATTAGCACGCGCAATGTTACTATTGCTGATAGCGTAGCACGCTGTCATATGTGTAGAATGTATCACAGTCGCTATTTTTTATTGAACTGATGGTGTTCTAGATGACTCGGATGAATTTTTATCTATTGAAGTAAAATAAATCTATGACAGGTTCATTCACTCAGCTGCATGCAATATGCAGATTACAGTGATGCTTTTACAAATTTCATATGGTTGCAATGACATAGCTAACACAAGTGCACTGGACAATGCTGCAGTGGCTGTGATGCGCTTCACATTCTCGCAATTCTCAGACTGCATGAAATAACTACATGCTTTGCTTCAGGGCTTTACTCCTTCACGATCGCAACTTGAGCACACGCGGGGAGGCATGAGACACGGTTACACGCGCCTCGCTGGCGGTTATTCAAAAGCCTTGTTCTTGACGTGTAACTGCTTCTTTTCTTATCGCAGCTGTGTTTACATAGATGATAGCAACACAAATATTGCTCTTTTTGTGCACCTGAGTAACTAATCTGATCCATTTGACTGTGCACAAAGATTTAGCTTAGCAATTTCAAGGCTTTACTTAGTTCATAACAGTATACTTAACTCAGGCATTTTCGAGTAGTGTTTAAACATATGTCACTGTACTAGGCAGTTCAACCTTGTGCTGCCCTGCCAAGGTGGTCAAGTGGTTATGGCACTCGGCTGCTGATCCGAAGGTCACGGGATCGAATAATGGCCGCGGCGGCTGCATTTCGATGAAGGCGAAATGTTGAGGCTCGTGTGCTGTGCGATGTCAATGCACTTTAAAGAACCCCAAGTGGTCAAAATTTCTGGAGACTTCCACTACAGCATCTCTCATAATCAGAGCTGGTTTTGGGACGTTAAACCCCACAAATCAATCAATCATCCTTGTGCTGGTTAAGCCTGACCTAGACTACAGCAATATATATAGTAGCTCGAGAGTCATTCACATCCATGCTGGCAAGATGCTTGTCGTTTCTATCAGTTTCTCGCAGCTTACTGCTGTGTCGTATTTTTTCTATATTTACTTCTTACACAGCTACTGCAACTCCCTCACTCGCGACCACCCTTTGCAAACTTTGTTGCAAACACACTGACGGCACTCTGACAGCTTGTGCTCGGAGGCGGACTTCGCACATGCTATGCCGACGGTGGTGGTGCGACCATGCAGGGCGGTGGCGAGTGATGAGCAAAGCCTCCACGCCGCAACGTTGCTACAAGACCCCGGATATATCGCCGGTGCCTACCACTCTTTACTAACATGGAATAAGTCTATACCTTCACTTCTATACGACTGTTACTACCGCCAGCTTATCCCACAGACAGTTTAGGTGAACAATGTGTGTAACCACTGACAAAGAAAAAAATAAATCAGATGAGGCACTGTTACAAAATCACAGCCTTAGAAATGGAAAGTAATGTGACCCTGAATTAAAATCATTATACCATGGAGGAAGGAAACAACTTAGGAGGGGCCATTTACATCCAGTTTTTCGAAACCGGGTGAAAGGGTTCCACACCCCTCCACTTCTCGGCAAGGCTCAGCTCACTCTGCATGCACCGCATACTCAAAGAGCACATGCAATGCTTGCACAGACAAGGTACACGAGATGACAGCATGACCAAAACATCCCAGTAGCGCTTTCAAGGGCACATGGGTTCTGGCACATTTTTTGCTATGCTGCTTAGATAAAGCCTCTCCAAAGCTTTCCTTCCTGTCAATATATTCACATATTCACAAATAGAAAGCACCTTTTCATTTGTATAAGTTCAAGAAAAGATGCCTTGTGGAAAACAAACAATGGAGCAGTAAAGAAGCAAACTCTGCTTACCCTCTCCTCATCCTTTCACTGTTCCTTTATTCCTTCTCAAGTTTTACAGCAATAATTTGGGCAATGCACAACAACCAACCGGAAAAGCTCTTAAGAATGACAAATTGACTCAATGTATGTACCTTTCACTAGCTTTTGGGTAAAGTCACGACAGCTCTGCACGAGGCTAAACCAAATGTTACACAATGCATAAGATAGTCACATCTGAACTACTCCCTTTGAGAGACAAAACTTGCATATACGACATCATGCAAACTAGCTGTACACACCTACACAAGAAGTCCTGCATGCATTTTTTGCTACTCTGAATGGCAAATTCACAAGTTGCAAGAACCTCACAAACACCTTCTTAAAAATGCTCAGATACTTTGCAGCTGCGTTAGACCAGGTACACATACTTCTCAAGCCCATAAGATAGACTATATTACATTGTAGGTAGACTCCCCTTCAGACCCACAAATCAACCAGTAGCCAGTAAGAAACACTGCCACACAGATGATCTCTCTGTACATCATATTCGCACAGCAGGTGGTGGTGTTAGGCTTGCCTTCCCTGCCTCGCTAGAATCAATGGACATGAACTCTTAATGCTCGAGTGCACCAAACGCATCTCCACTTGAAAGCCCAAATCGACCTACATTTGCAGCCAATGTAGGAGCATACATTCCACTTTACAAGTGGAATGCCTGACAAGCACAAGGGCCACAACATGTGTTTTCTCTATGATCAAGTCACGTTAGGTTGAAGTATATGTCAGTCAACTGACATCAAAACTAAGTACACGGGCTCAATGAAAGCCAACATGCCATGAGACACTGTACCACACATCACTTGGATCACCTCCCGCCACTGCAACAACTAAAATGCCAATCAGACTTAAAGTCTCTTTAAATCAGACTAACCGGTTTACTAATACATTGAACGCCACATATTTTGGCCTGCTGCTACGCATAAAAACGCAAGGCTAAAGCCAGAAGAAAACGCGTCGCGCGAAGCAGCAAGAACGAGGGTTTCCTGCTACATGGCCCCACTGAGCGGCCTCAGCTGGCGTACGGCCAGATGTCTATCAGCTGAACACAACTCGACCGGGCAGGAGCTATTGGTCGAAATTTTCCGCTAGCGCTACACAGCCTCATTTTAAAAAGAAAAAAGAGATGCCAAGCAAAACAAGTAAAAGGCACCGCTCGGCCTCGTGGAACTGCTTGGTGCACTGACACGAGGGGGAGCCAAGCGTTTAGGGCGGCCTTTTACAATCATTTTTTTTTCTCTTCTTTTTCTCGCCATTAAAAGGAACATAGATCGCGTGGAGCTAGGCCGCAGTGGCCTTGACATTGTTTCCGTCGTTTGTGGCGCGCTCGAATAAAAAATAAAACTAGCGCTCTGGTATCGCGCTTTGTTTTTGTTTTGTTCCGCCGCCGGTGCTGCACGTTTCCCTCGTTACCGGACAACCCTGCACTGGTAGTAATTATTCGCGTAATGCGCAAGGTTATGATCTCCGCCGAAACACGGGCCCGTCGAAGAGATGAAACGCCGAGGCCCTTCGAAGCGTCATCAGAGGCAAACACAAACTTCTGCGACGCATCAGCCGGAAGGGACTAGGCGACTTCGGTGACATGCTCGCATAAAACCACTGTTCAGTATGCTACGCCGCGTTGATGACGGCTAGCACTTCCTGGTGACCGTTCAGCGCCAGAGGCCGGGAACAAGCAATTACATATATCGCTAGCGGAGCACAGCCAGATGTGGGCGAAAGCAGGCTGCAACCTGCAGCTTTCGGGCGAGGTGTGCTACACTGAACGCCCGGAGGACATGGAACAGAACACGCACGAGAGACCGCGACGTTGCGACACAGGCTGTTTTTTCGTCGCCTTGGTCGCAACCACACAGGAATGAGGGGAGTGCTCTGCCAGGCCATGGTGGCAGCAAGCACCACGAGGCACTTTCTCGAGGGTGTGATGAAACCGTATCATGAACGCCCTCCCCAAGTGAAAAACGGAGCACGTACTACAAGCTCGGAGTTGCGAAAACTGTGCGCTGGCCACGCTTACGTATACGCGGCCGGCGGCCTCTTATTTGAAAAGAAAAAAAGTAATCTCGGCGCTGCAGCGAGCCCGAACAAACAAAAATTTGAAAGAGCAAAATGAAGCGAACAGGTGACGATGACTCAGAGGCACGCACGTACACAACGAGACTTTCGAAAATGTCTGCAGTAGAAATGCTCGACGAATGGCTGGGCGTCACTGGCGATTCAGGGGCACAAACAGTGTCACAAGCGGGCGCAATCGGAATTTGTACAGAACAAGTTTGGTGAAAATGTAGATCCGATCTCGCAAGCGCGACGCGTCACTGCATACGGGGGACGCCTTTCGTGACATGACCTTCAAAGTTACGGGAGAAGAGCCGCGCGGCACGAGACGGCAGGGCGACCACGTGCTCTCTACACGGGAGTCCCCTTCCGAAATTATTGACATCCTACGAATCATTGCAAGCCGTTGTGCTCTGCAAGCAATTGGCACATGATGCAACTGCGCCTTTACTAGTGCTCATAAAGATCAACAGCGATGATTCCAAACTAGAGCATTTGTAGGCCATTTAGTAGTCTATATTTGGAAATAAACAAACAAAAGAGCAGCAGTCATATCACGTCGCGCAACACCAGAGCAAAAAGGAACAGCTCGGAAGGTGCAACGACGGCGCGAACCAACACTCGCCCAGTACATGTTTACTGTGATGCACAGCATTAAAAAAAAAAAAATCGTCGGTGCAAAGAAGGTAAGGTTACCTCCCGGCGTTGTGGAAAATATGGTGCCCCCGGGTGTCGAGCTGTAGTCGTGAGGCAGCTGACTTGCATCGTTGATGACAATCCGTCGCGTCGGTATGCTGCGGCTAGTGGTTACTTTGTGCTCGGGGGAGTGTGCAGACATTGCTACAACAGCACGTTCGTGCAGGTCCGATGTGAAAATGATCACGTTGCTTTGGAAGGTCTACAGCGTTCGACGTATGCGTACAACGCGTCGCAAGCCTCTTCTTGTTCTCCCCACGAGCGCCCACAAATTCTCCGAGCGACAGTAGTGGTGGCGCCGCATGTCACGGCCTTTTTTGTTTTTTCCCTACTCCGGTAGATGGCGACTGCAGACAGTCTAGCGCGTGGCCTCCGCAATCAGCTACGGCAGCGCGCGCTGCCGCAGCCGATCGCAGAGGCCACGACTACAACTTTCGGCGCGTCACCACTTGTATGGTCGGATTCATAAAGCCATGGCGATCGGAAACAACGGCACTAAAAGCTAAAGCCCCTCCAAGGTAAGTAGCGCCAACCCACTGATCTCAACCTAGTGGAGATCAGTGGCGCCAACCACTTCTCTCTTCCTCCTAATTTCTCCGCCTCCCTCTCTCGTCCGGTGCGGCCTCGATGGTGTCGCCGCCTAAATGGGACCTGCCACAGCAGACGACGGCTGACGCGCTATCGGTGGAAACACGCGGAAAAGTTCGTTGAAACCCAGCGGAGCAGTTCTTGGGTCCGGAATTTGTTTAGTCAGTCAGCAAATGGCATTAATAATGTTGTGTTTAAGTCGCGCAAAAAAAGAATAAAAAAGTACAATTATTTAAGGTCCGCTCGTACAGGGCTTGTGTTAGTATTAAAGCACGACGCATGCACGCGGTGTAAACAAGCGCGACTTAGCGTGGGATTACGAAGGTTCCAGGTTTCCAGTACGTGAATTTATGTGAACGTGCTAATTCGCGGGTTCACTTACGCACATGCAGAATACCTTCGCTCGGCTGGAGTGTGAAATATTCCAGCCGTCTTGGCTGAACAATGTTTAGCAAATAGGTCGGTTCTTCGCGCTGTTTGGATAATGCACGAGTGCTGGAGCCTTCAAAGTGCACACTAGACGTTCCCCAGATGACCTCTGTTACACACAAACATCTGCTACGACCTCCCTAATAGCGAGATCACTTCAAGATGATGATGCGGCTATTTGGAAAAATTCACTTATGTCATAAATTATAAGTTTTCTGCAAGTTAGAGAACCTGGAGGTAGAAATACTGCAGCATAGTTTTAAGGGTTGAGGGTAGCTACGATGGAATGTTGAGTTGAAAGCAATGCTTTCCGCTCGGTGTTACTCGATGCTGCTTATTTCCGAAGCCTCACACGGTACCAGTGCTTTGAAAAACTTACGCAGAATAGCGTAAATATTTATGAAGCGAATATACTCATGCTTATATACCTGCAAATCTGTGCTATCTGTGAGAGAATACGTCTGTATTCAGGGGCCAGTTGTGCATTCTCGAAGATGCAACTTTTAGAAAAAAAAAAACTTGACTGAACAGGGCAGTGTGCTGCGCTTTTCCCTCCTTTCTTTATCAGTTTAGGTCATGGCAAGAACTCTGCAGATAGTGTTTGCTGTACGGACTTTATCATAATTGGAAGCATGATCGAGCATCAGATGAGATCGGAAATTAAAATCGTGTCGCGAATTATTTCCGTGACCACAGAATTGTGTATACATGCAGGGTATGCCCATTGAAGGAGTGTGTACAGTATATCTAGAAACGTTGATGTGTACTGTGTAGACCGCTTAGTACAAGGCTACGATCAGATTAGTCAGGGGCACATGAGATAATGCTTAAAAAAACATTTTGGCTTGAAGGTGTGGTTGAAATTTACATTTGCATTTGAGCGTTAGCTTAATTTATAATCATGTTTGGTGCAGGTATTGACAGCTATATTTGCTTAATTAGAAAAGCATTTCATCATATATTACATCATTTCTACAAGCTATTCATTTTTTCAGTTCCATCTGCAGAAGGGCTACTGTGTCTAAAATGCACAAGCTGCCGAAATACTTGGCAACAAAAAGGGCAAGCTCGTGTGCAAGGACACCGCACAGGCTCTCTGGAGCAGCAGTGTGCTGGCCACAAGGAGTGTGCAGTGGCAACGTCGCACCAAAGAAGAGGGCATTGGGCGAGCTGCCGAAGCAGCAGCTCACTCCTGAAAAAGTGGATGTTGTTGTGGGTAAGTTTCCACAGTGTACATGTCATCCCTCTGGTAATAGTATGCAGCCATAGGTTTGAACTCCCTGGTTTAATAATATGCATTTGGAAGAACTGTGGTTTCACTGCTTTGGTGGGCCGTGACAATATTTCTTTCGGTCAGATATAATATTTAATACTCCCGCTGCGTTACAGTCCAAGGCAGCAATCTTTCATCAGTTTGGAAAGCCATTCTCTGTAACTTTATCACATACATGCTTAAAAGAACATAGCTCCAAAGGTAAGCTAATATATGTAAACTATGGGAATAATTGTATCATGTTACTGTATTACATTTAATCAAACCATGAAGTTATAACTATTTACTTCTACATGCTTATCTCTGAATGTTGCAGATCAAGCAGCTCTGGAGAATTCATGACATTGCAATTTATTGGGTAAATATTCAGGGTGTAGTGATCCCAAGTGGATGTACTGAGTAGTTGTAGCACTGGCATTCGCACACATACTTGTGCAGCTTTAGTGCACTGCAATTGGCAGACTGAAGCGCAACTTCCGTGTATACAAGACCAAGGTGATCCTTCATCGAGAATGTTTCAACGCAGAAATGTATCTGTTTAAACTTTATTAAGGGTCCCTACATTTATTGTTCTGATCTTTTAGATATTTCAAAAAAATTTCATTTATATCATGGAATGAGCAAGGGTGATACTATGGAGAACCTGTCGAAGACCTTTATGAATTGCAGAGTGGTTGATGCTGGTTATAAGTATGAATATGTCATACAAAAAAATATAGAAACAGTGGGTTTTCATTACGCATTTTATCATGCCCGATTTCTTGTGCTGTGTCTTTTATTTGCAGCAACACTTCAGCACAGGGGTCGAGACACAGACGTGTCTGAGGTGCTACAAAATGTGCCGAAGCTGCTCACAGAAAGAATTCAAAATGTAGCCAAGGCTACGAAAAAGATTGAATCAAATAAAGCTTTGTAAATCAAGCTTCCTGTGTTGTGTGAAACTTTTTTTGCATCAGGGCGACAGCCACAATGGGGACCAACTGAGACCAGTTTAACTGGAAAGCAATTGGGACCAGTTGAACTGGAAAGCAACTGGGATCAGTTGAACTGGAAATCAACTGGGACCAGTTGAACTGGGAACTAACTGGGACCAGTTGAACGGGGAACCAACTAGGACCAGTTGAACTGGGAACCAACTGGGACCAGTTGAACTGGGAATTGTTCCATAAACCAGTTGAACTGGAACCACTTGGTTCCCAGTTGCACTTTTTCACATGGGAAGGTTAAACACAACACACTAAATCAACACATGCGGGAGTACATTGACGCTAAACGACTGCATTCGGTGCTAACTTCTGGTCGACCTGAACACATGGCCTTAATAATGTTGCTTTGAAGTCGCAGGCCAGCGAAAGATGCGAGCAACGCAAAATAGAGCCAAAAAACAAAGTGAGCCCATTCTAAGAAAAGTCAACTTCAGCGTGTTCGCCAGGCCAGCCGCACACACCTTCGGCGCCGCACTACCTATGAAGTAAAAAGAGAGTGCATCAGCTGAAGCGTACTAAAGAACCACGCACGTTGGGGACATGAAATGTGGGACTTACTTTACAAAGCCTTGCGCTTTTTGTAACCTCCTTGAAGCCAGTATGCCCGATCCTGTCGATTTACACATTTCTGCTTTGTAGGTCGCGTTTGACGGAAAGCAAACAAAAAAAAAAAACTTAAAAAGCCTTTTCCGTAACCTTGTCGCTTGCGACAAGCGAGTACGCAACAGCACGGCCATAGAATACAGTTGTCCTCCTTAACACGTTCCTCCTAACACTGTAACCACGGTGTAAGAATCTATTCTTGCACCGTGATTGTAACCCAATAACACACGTACTCAATCCGTTCAGAGCGCAGAACCGTCGTCGCGCAGGTCCGAAAATGGCAACCGGAGCGCGGTGGAAAGAAAAAATAGAGAAAAAAAATACAATGGAGTGCTCGTCTTCTTCCACGTGACACGAATCTGCCAATGGGGGAGCGGAGGAGGTAGCAGGTGGTGGGGAGCAAACGCCGGGATTTAGCCGGGGAGAGCGCGGTGGCGAAAACGACAATGAATGGCGCTACTTTTAAAAAATAGAGGGGTTTTACTGAAAGCTGAAAGCGCGCGCCCGACATTACAGCGACGGCCGGACGGCGGAATATAGAGCGAAACGTGAAGTTGAAACGTCTACATTCACCTGGTGAAACGTCTACATTCACTTACCGTGGAAATGTAGCACGTGAATATAGTAAAGCGAACATGAAGGTAGCATTTAGCACATCTCAATGACAGTTATGCCAATGCCTCCGTTAGGTATGGGGATGGTGCACAAGGACAGGCGGCTTCACCGTCGCGCCTAGAGTACGGGAGCCAAGGGCCACGGGGAACATATACCCCAAGGAGGTTTAAGAAAAAACCTCCTAAAGTTTCTTTTTTCTTTTTAACTTCCCTGATATACACATATATAGCAACCCTAGTCGCACCTAGAGTTTGCGTTCAGCGCCAATGCAGGCACTCCTGCCTCAGTGGGATGGTATAACGCTCCCTCCCGCACCGCGTGCGTGCCTGCTCGTGCGGGGGCGACGTCGTACGCGTGTGCTTCGCTGCGACTTCCAGCTGCCTTTCAGACCACGGAAGGTCTGAACGATTTCTTGGTGGGTGCTTACATCGATAAGACAAGCTTCTGTATGTGTATGTACAAGTTAAACTTGTTTCTGCGCAGTGCGGACGGAAGCGGGGTGACAGGTCGGAGAGCTGCTAAACGCGGTGCAACGTCCCGTCGAGGACAGTTTTAAGCATTTTTAATCCATGACCATTTGTTTCACATAATTCCATCTTGTTTTGAAGCTCTCCATAAACATGCATCGCTGAAACGACTTCTGACTGCAGTGCAAGCATAGCCGTTAGGTGTAAGCGCCGTGCGGCAGTCGCGTTTTGCCGGCAGCGATGCGAGAACCACTTAAAAAAAAAAAAAGAAAAACGTAAGTCAAGAGTTTGATGTGCCGAGCGGACGAAGGGCTACCCGAAAAGCTCAACGAACTGGCTAGACAGCGGACAATGTGCTTCCTATTTTAACTAGTAATTACGTATTATTAATATAATAAGATTATTATTATAGCTTGCTCGAGTCACAGGTATACTAGTAAGATTACGCCTCTTGTTGCCATTAAAAGTGAAGCTCTTACTTTATAATTCTCTTTTTCTATCGCATATCAATTATTGTCATCTCGTATGGGGCAACACAACCAGCTCAAACATCAACATTTTATTCCTTTTGCAAAAGAAAGCCGTTCGAACGATTTTAAATGCTCCATTCGATGCACAGACGGATCCTATTTTTGACCAGTTAAATATCATACCAGTAAAGGCAGTGTACAATACAATTTTGCAAAAACGGTTTTTAATGGAAAGAAAGAATAACATGGGTTTTCTAGAGCATCTGTCAAGGTTCACATTAAATTCAAGCACGTTCAGTACACGTCACAAAGAAACCTGGTATGTTCCACATTGTAGAACAAATTATGGAAAACAAATGCTACATCATGCCTTACCATCTTTACTAAACTCTCTTCATTAATTGCCATATTTCCTCTCCCGAAGGATGTGGATGTGCCGATCATACATCTTGTTCGCTATTGTGTTTTCAATGAACTTGCATTTTATGTTAAAAGTACACGGCGAGGCGTTTTAGGGGCGAAGCTCCTTATGGCGTCACCCGTTCGTCCCCGTTGTCGTTTGTTTGTAACCACCGCTCGTTGAGTCTACAATCCGGCCATAGATGGCGCTACTTGTACTATATAACGAATGCATATAGACGGTTTCGCCAGCGCTTGCCATTCTCTGGCAACATTGGGCGTTCACCGGAAACGTGCCCTAGAAAACTTCCTGTTTACCTTGCTTTCGCGTGGTTTCAGCGTGCGTCGGTGGCCGCGGCTGCTTGTATTCCGCTGATAGAATTATTGTGATGAAGCGCTCGCGACTCGGGCGCTGTTGTGTGGTGCCAGGATGCAGTCTGCGGTCCGCAACTAATTTGCTATCGCAAGTCAAAACGTTATGTTTCGCGACAGATGAGCGGAAAGAGCCCAGCGACCAGGCGAGATAACTGGAATCCCACAAAGAGCGCGCAGATTTCTTCTGTCCAGTTCATCAAAGGCAAATAAAGCTCAATGCATACTCTAATGGCACAGAGGCGATGCGCAGACGTTAGTCTAAGATCCCTAATTACAACGTACACGTCGGACGCCGTCGCATTCCGCCCACGACACACAATCGCGCTGACGCCTAAACTGGATAGCAAAACGTGAAAGCTGCCTAAGGCGAAAAATCCATCGTAAAGGTGTTTCTTGTAGTTGGAGCCTTATCAGTGATGTGTAGTGTTCGAAGCAGCACGCGGGACACCAAAGCAGCCGCGCTCAACATGAATCGCCGCACAGTATACGTCGCGGTGCCCACGTTTTGTTGCCGTGCGTTTGCTTTTTTTTTTTTCTTATGAGAGCGATGCCCGCGAGTGGTTTGGCGTCGGTGCGAGCAACTGACTCATCGCCTGTCGTGTTGCCGCCAATGGACATCGTCGCACCCTAGCTAATTTATCTTTCGATGTGAGCTTGGACTATAGATGTAGGCAGGTTGACTTGAAAGTTTGGTTCGTAAATATTGTGCTCTTAAGCAAACCATAGTATTTTGCGTGACTCAGCCGCACCTGACTTCATTATATAATGAGTATGTTTCATATAATTTCAGACGCACCGAACACATTAGATCACGATCGATTCCGATCGGCGCCGATCTCTCGTATCAAAAAGTACCCGGTGTGGCACAAGCGCACCAATGTAATGTTTAATGTTCCATCGTGATGTGTGCCTAGACCAAACCTTTGCGTTTGTCAACTAGCCCGTTTTCGGCAGCTTAGAACACGTGTGATAAAACATAGGTTACGCGTTTATGCGATGTGGCGTTCCGTACACAACTCCACCCCTTATGTGAAAAACAGATGATCATTATTACGACCTTTTCAAATGGTCACAGTAATGTTTTTAAGTAGTCATGGTAAAGTTAGCCATCGGTTTAACCTGTGATTTTAAGAAAACTAGGCATGCTCCATCACAGCCGACTTTCTCTCTGCTTGTTGCCTTTAATTATAATTTTATTGCTGTTTAACAGGCTTGTCCTAAAACTGGACAATCTTGTTTACCTTTCGCAAGAATTCTGCAGTTAGCATAACTTCGCTCAGCAACATCGGCTGACATGCAGTCACAGAGATCGTTTGTCAATTCATCGCGTAGCTGCCTTCCAGGCTACAACTTCCCTATCCAGCAGATCAAGCAGCTCTTCTCTCCTCTGCAGTTTATGCTTGTAGCTCTCTCGTGCGACGTCGTCGACCCCTTTCATGTAGTTGCTAGACATCGCTTTAAACACATGTGAACGAATGCGCCAGAATTATTTGTATAACAAACTCAAATGCACCATAGGCAAACACCGTCGAGTCCATTGAAAATGTACTACCGGAAGTGCCGCACCGGAAGTCTTCTTGGGCACACTGCTCGGCGCATTCCTGTTTGTTTACAAACAGCGAACCCGTCTATACGCTGAGAAATGCAAAATCGCCCCACACTAGAGGGCGTTTTGTAGCAAAAGATAATAATAAAAGGTGAGTTTTATGAACACAGGATTTACGTCACACGTAGGGAAGGAGAGAGAGACGATCGCGCCACTGCGATCGCGTGTTCTTCGGCGGGGTTTTGGCGCGCGCGCCAACAGAGGCTCGTCGACGGAGGATGGACAAGGCTGCCGAGCGGCGTGCGCGCAGGGCGGCGGCGGCTCGCGCTCGAAGAAGCGACCCCGCCGTGCGGGTGCGGGAGGCCGAAGCTAGCCGTGATTCTGCGCGGCGGCGCCGCGAGGACCCTGCAGTACGAGCGCTCACGTTACTCACGAGTTTCATTGAGGTGTGTGGCGAGGTATCTTTAATACATAACAGCTTCGCCCACTCTCCATCATTCACCCCGTGGATATGCTGTCATTTTTTTTAACTTTTGTGTATTCATTAGTGAATATTTCTTATGCTTGTATATTTACTATGTATATTTTTTGTATATTTTTGTGTTGAAAGTGTATAGCGACGCGTTTCAAACTTTGTATATAAATTTGTTCAGCGTTTTCGGATGCAAGTGTTTTAAATTATCTCTATATCTTACTGTGTGTGTGTTTTTTTTCTCTGTTCATGAATCTGTTCATGCATTGCACTTTTGATTTTGCACGCCTACTGTTCGCTGCCAAAAAAGGGGACACAGACCTCGTCAAGCAGTAATGTGGCTTTTTGCCTGTGTCCCTGTTATCTGTACAATGTATAGATGCGAAAAAATAAAGTTCAAGTTCAGGATACGCCGATCGCCATCCCCTCACAAGGCATGCAGTGAGAGTCTGAAACGCTAGGTATACTTGATGTTGGAAAGGCAACTGCGAAGTAACGCGAGCGCAAGACTTCTGCCTTTATTTTTTTTTAATAAATAAGAAATAAAAGGTAGCCGGCGCCTGGAAACTGCGAGAACAATACTTTCATTTATTTGTTCAAAATAGAGCGAAGGCTGAGGTGGGCACGGTATTGCCTCTTGTCAAAAATTTTTCTGCCAACACCGCATGAAAAAACTCACCATGATATCTTTCAGTGTGTTAATCCTGTTCTCCAGTGCGTCGAGGCGTTTGTTGTAAATGCGCGGAGTGAGCCGACAGTACGAAACGAGGGAAAAAGTTCACTTCTGCTTTTTTTTTTTTTTTTTGCATTCATGTAGAACGTCGGCGGCTCTTCTGGTTCGTCTTAGTACAGACGGTAAACTAAAACATTCGAACGCGCCAACTGGGAGCTCTAAATAATCAAAAAATAAAAAGAAAACACACACACACACATCCAGCAATGTGCACCGCGAACGCGATGTGTGGGGTGCCGTAAGGTCCTCCTTGACCCCTGCCGCCCCTTGTATTTTTCTTGAAAACAGCACGAGGAATCAGATAAGCGACGACGTAACGAACGGGCCAGCTCCCTCGATTATCCGTCCCCCATTACGCTTTCGGAAAGCGGTAAAACGTTGACTCCGGTTATTTTCTGCAAGTATTGTTGCATATCCGAGGACACAACGAATGTTCTTGTTGAGTTCTGAGCCACAGCACGACCACCAAACAACGCACGTTTGAAAAAGCTGCAGAGGAACCCGCATAAGCAGGCACGAAAGCTGGCGCTAGACAGGGCGACCGAAGCTTCCATCACCCGACGGACAGGCGCGTCGCCGCGAGAGGCGCTTCGGCAGCAGACAGAGCAACTAGAGAAAAGGGAAAGACGAAGTCAAGAGAGAAAAATTTTATGATAATTCAAGGGGAAGCGCTTTACTGTTTGAAGCGAGGTCAGGTTGCCTGAGAACACGAAGTTACACAGCGAAATTCAATGAAGAGGAGGATACATGTACGTGCTGTGGAAAAGCTAGCGAAACGACAGATCATATGAATGTACAGATGTCCACCCAGGTGTAGCTGTGGACACTAATCTGCAGGGGGCCATGGGTTTCAGGGATAGCAGAAAGCTGAACAGTGTCGGCGATAGAGATAAGTAAAAGGCGCTTAGAGTATTGGTGGCGGAAAGGTATGGAGCAAACATAAACGCAAGGTAGTTCGGGTAAGATTGTTACTTCACAGCGGAACGATAATAAAAGGAGAAAAACTAGTTAAGAAAATCTGTGTGATTCGGAAAAACAAACGTTTGTAGAGGAAAAAATAAAGGTAGAGCTTGGTGGCCCGCGGGCTACCGTCCCTTTATAAAAGGGACTCTCCAAACATCCAATCATTCACCCATCCAGTTACAAGTGCACCATCCCCATACAGGGCTGTTGCGACTACATTGGAAAACGGCGCAAGAACGACATAGAGGTAGCCACGCTCTATCTGTACGTGCGCTACCAAACTCGGTCACCCAAGCTTTCCGTTGTAGAGTTACAACTATGACGTTCATATGTGTTCATTTTATAATGGTGTGACCTGTGATCGCTTGTAAACGCTTTTGTACGTGCTAGTGGCACGTAGGGACGTCCGTTCCTTATGTTGGTTTTCTACAAGTATTCTTGCCCTTCCCATGCGCATTTTGTAACGGCATTCTGACTGGGTTCAATGATCCTGTTTACTCGCATGCACCAGCACACTGGCTTATGCTGACCAGTGTAGGCGAAATTATTGCTGATGTTGAGTATAGGGTTAGCAAAATGTATTGGTTATAAAAAACAACGTTGTCCTCTTTCCATGTGAATCCGGTGATGGCACTGTGTACAAAGTCTTGAAGTTCGGCTTACGAAATACGGTCAATAGAAATATCCGTACCGCCAAGCTCTCTAACTAGCACGATGGTCCGGCGGCGGCGTCCGCGGAATGCGCGGAAATCATTGCGCGTGCACTTAATTCATGCGACAGGAACTTCGCTTGCGCGGGAATTTGCGCGCGCACTCCTTCTCTTGCACTCGATCCACTCTTGGCCTCTGCTGACTTCTACGTGCATGTTCGTGATTACGCGACGCCCAATGTGAGGCATTTGAAATAAACCACTATAGTGCGATAAACACACGTTTGTATTATGAAACGCAAAGACGTAACAAATAATTGAGGAAGACTTTATCGTGATTAAACCAGTGATAAGCACCGGCGCCACACATTTCAGCTACGCTGGTTCGTCACCTGTATACGTGGTACATGGGCGGTCAATTTTGCTGAGAGTTCGTTATTGATGGTGCGTGGGCATGCTCGGTGTATAAGTCATACCTCAGCTATACATATGTGGACAGGGCTGGCTATAGTTCAGGGTGACCAACTTGCAGTATCTTAGACCCCATAACATATATGTACGGCAGTAGACCAATGGCAGTACATGTACGCCCACTTAATTTGATGGCGTTGTGGCCCTGTCCACAGCAGCGGTGACCTTATTGCGGTCACGAGCCTTTCTCGCCAAATAAGGAAGCGGGCTGTCGAAAAGTTTCAAATATATATATATGTTTGAGGAAGAGGGTAACAAACGTTCGAAACACAAATTTTTACTAACGTTTCGGCAGGTGGGCCTGCCTTCGTCAGAGTAAGAGTCTCTGTTACTCTGACGAAGACAGGCCCACCTGCCGAAACGTTAGCAAACATGCGTGTTTCGAACGTTTGTTACCGGATCCATCGATTTTCATTCGCATATATATATATATATATATATATATATATATATATATATATATATATATATATATATATATATATATATATATATATATATATATATATTGCACTCAGCAGCTGACTAAATATGCGGCGTTTGTAGAAGAAGAAGAAAGCATTTAATGAGAGGAAAGGAGGAGATTTCGGCCCGGAGAGTGAGTCTCTGGCCTTCCACAACTTGAACAAAGCAGAAACCAACAGTATTAACGCCCTAATAAGGAAAGTCTACAAACAGGCCTTAGGCATACCAGGAATACGCGAGCACGGACCTACTCCCCAAAATTAGGAATTCGCAACACTCTAGAGGAGAAAGCCGAAGCTCAACGCATCTCGCAACTAGAGAGACTATCCGCGACGAAAACGGGCAAAAGCATATTGGGGAAACTGGGTATCACAGACCACGTTCAGCACGGCGAGAAACGAGACATTCCTAACCAAGTCAGGACCAAACTCGTGATCAGTCCACTGCCCAGAAACATGAACCCCATCGCTAACAGAGAACGCAGACGTCACAGAGCGAAGGACTGCTAAAGACACACGGCACGAGTGACAAATCCGTATTTGTTGACACGAGCCCGTACGGCAAGCAGAGAGCACATGCCGCAGCGGTGGTCGATGCGACCGGAAAATGCCTAAATGCATGCGTGTACGGTCCTAACGTCCCGAAATGAAGAAGCAGAAGAGGTGGCCATCGCCATGGCCCTCACCTCGACTAAACACAGCGCCGTTCTGAGCGATTCGCAGGTCGCCACCAGGAATTTTGCGCAAGGACGCATCTCGCAACAGTGCGAATTCTAACAAATAGCCAGGAACTGAAGCCTTCGAAAGAACCCAGATATCTAATCTGGTTCCCGGCACACACAGACACAAACGCATCCAACCCGAACGAGACGGTCCATGCGCTGTCGCGAGCACTAACCCACCGCGCAGCACAAGGGGCATCCTCAACGGGAGATACTGTTGCCGAAGACGAACCAATCAAGGACAGGCTAACCAGTTATGCGGAATACACAAAGCACTATCGAGACTCGAAGCAAACTTTCCCTCCACCTCATCCAGAATTAGATAGGAAACAGGCGACCGACTGGCGGAAATTGCAAACAAAATCTTCTCCTAGCCCTGTCTAGCTACACAGGATTTTCCCAGAACTCTATACCCAGACCGTATATGCAAAATCAGTAAAATAGAAGAGGCCTCCCTAAGTCATATACTATGGGGTTGCCCCAATCAGCAAACAGACTTCCCAGAACCTCTCCGGGAGCGATGGCGGAAAACGCTGCTCAGCACCGACCTACAGGACCAAACCTGGGCTTTCCAGCAGGCCAGGGAGGCTACAGGAAGACAGGGTCTTCCGCCCTCCACCTGAGCGGTCTGGCCCGGACCAGCAATTAGCCGGATCTCGAAATAAAGTTGTTTCACACTCATCTCGGCCGCGGCCATATTTCGCCTCCATTTCGATGGAGGCGAAATATGGCCCAGGGCCCGTGTACTGTGCGACACCATAGTGCGCACGTTAAAGAAACCCAGGTGTTCGGAGCCCTCCCCTACAGCGTCTCTCATAATCAGATTATGTCGTGGTTTTGAGGCGTAAAACCTCAGAAATGATTGTTATTGGAAGATGCTAGAGGCCAGTGCACTGTACGATATAAGTTCCCCTCAAGGAACGAATCCCAGCTAGTCGAAATTTCCGGAGCTCTCAACTTCGGCAGGTGCCCACTAACTTGCCGGACGCGAATGGTTCCGTTTCAAAATAAAAATCTCGCTCGCTGTTCACTCCAGCGTGCCTCATGATCGTGGATTTGGCATGTAAATCACCAGCAATTATTAACAGCGAAACATGCCTGTTTCGTGCGTGCGCGTGCCTTTCAGCGTGGTACGCTGCGCCTGACGTCACCAAGATGGCGCGGTGGCTTGCAAGGGCGCCTGATAGAGGGCGGGGCACGTTTCGCGAACGTCGCCAGCTTTCCGAGGCAGCTGGCGATCGGGCATGGCATGTCTTCTCTCGGTCGCGTCGTGTCGTGTCGAGTTTCTGTTTTAGCGAACCTATGCCTGGACCATCGACAGGTACTCTTATACAATGGTGGACCCTTGGGATTCCTCAATGTGCGGTAGGTAGGTGATGATATTTCCATTTCTGTAATTTAATTGTTGTGTTGTACAAGCCGGTCAAGAAGTAGGGCTAACAGCTAAATCGCCGCACTCCCCGCAGCATAAGCTGAGTAGTCACACAAGCGTATAAGAGGTGCTGCGTGCAAACATAATCGTCCATGTCATAGGCGTCAACTACGGGGGAGGGGCGTCGCCTTCTCTGGCAAAGTTCTTAACCCCGCCCCCTTCCACCTGAGGAAAGTTCTTTTCCAAATGACAAATGGAAGAATTCGGCCAGAAATTCCACAGCATAGCTTTTGACAAGAGGAATGGAGGTATTTGGAACGCTAAAGAAATTCATGCGAAAAAAAAAGAAACATGAATTCGTGTCAAAGAACATATCTGCCCACTCAGACCCCCTTGTCACGCCAGCACTAGATAATGCAAACAGAGATACACAAGACGCAGCTCAAATCACCACACGAGTTATCTATTTTAAGGTTGTAAACGCTTCAAAATCGCGAAGTATTAAGAAAATAAACGTGCTCAGCAAGAGGCTCAACTTTTGTCCCGCGAATAACAACACAATGAATGAATTAAAGCTTCGCAGAGGCGTTACGTAATCTTCTTCGTGGATGCGCATACAGACTTCATTTTGCATACAACGACGCAACAAACATAAGGAACGACACGGCTTAGAGCTAAATCTACTTTGTATGCTGCACCGGAAGAAGCTATAGAACATACCGTACATATCACAAATCTATGGCTATACAAACGTGGACGTAGACAGGGTGTGGGGGGCGAGGGTGGCGAAAGAGGAGCTTGCATCCCCCAAGCCGCACGAACACCAGCAACGAAAAAAAATCGCTCCATTTTTCTGTCTTCTGTATGACCTCTTTGGTACGCTGTGAAGTCATCGCTGCTATTGCTTCAAACCCATCCACCCCCCACCCCCCCTCCTGCCCCCATAAGCTTCCGCGATGCAACGAGATTGTCTAGCTCCCTCAAGACAAACTCCTGTAGACCCATGTACACAAATTATATCGCAGTCAAAGACATCTGAGGAACCAGAGAATAAACTGCTCCAGAAAGCCATTTCTAATCTAACACCGCGCGAGGACATTATCACTAAGAAAGGCGATAACGGTGGAAGCATTGTCATTTGGTCAATAAACAAGTGCAAACACGAGGCTTGCAGACAACTTAAAAGCTCCAAGCGCATTTGTAAAATGGATAATGATCCAGTCCTTAGTTGGTACGACCAGCGTTCAAGTTCCTCAAACCAAACAACGAAACCGCAGGACGCTTTTGCCTCATTTCGAATGTTCGTTGAGTACTATCCACGGAATTATACAGTACCAATATTTCAGGGCACCCAACGGTATAAAATAACGATACACCAACTGAGGACCTTTCCGTGTTTGCTCAACTATTTGCCCGACGACGAAACATTGCCTTAATTTGTACAAGGTAAGCCGCACTGCGCTACCGAAATACCGTAGTATCGTGGTCGGCACATTGTTATTTTAATAGACCTTGCCATTATAATCATGCGACAAAGTAACGTATTCATCGCGCGAATCCCACGGCTCCAGGTAAACCAATTTACGGCGGAGCGGGCGTGAACCATAGGATATTACCGTCACTGTCAAAAACATCCTATTCATAGGCGTGCGCAGCTAGGGTACTCCATTGAAGGGGGGCGGGGGGAGGTCCACTGCAGCGCCCCCTCCTTCCCCCTCTCAACCCCCTTCCAATGGGGCCGTTTCGATGGTCAAAAGGCGATGCAATATATGGTATGTGACAGATAGGGTTGCCACCTGCCTGGTTTTGGACCGGCCGGGTTTTGAGACAACGGGCCGGTTGCCGGTCCGCACCTAAGACCGGCCGTCATTGGCCGGTTGCTTTGCTCATCGTATCCCGATAATTTTTTTTTTCGGCAGATGAACGGTGCACGTGTGCGTGTTTCGTACTTCCCTTTTTCTACCTCTTCTTGAGATCCCGCTCTCCCCCTTCCAAAAAGGCGCTGAGACGTTACTCCTCATCCGGGTTATCCGCCAACATCACTGCAGGTGCCGTTCGTAGTGGTTTTAGGAACCGCAGTGGGGGCTGAGCGGGTTGAGACGCGGCAACGGATGGCATTGTAGCACGTCAGGGCCGTTCAAGGAAGTTCAAGGCACGCTAGTTCAAGGCGTGGCGGTTTGTAAAAAAAAAACACACATTAAGTTCATCATTTTCCGATAGTTTCTGTCTGAAATGAAGGTTGTGCCTACGGATTTCAGAAACCAATATTTTAGTTTGTCTGAAAACCTCGGCAGCAAGCATTTTGTTCAGTATCCCTTTAACGCTCGTTTGACTTTAGGTGCAAACATTATAAGACTCGTGGCATTTGTGCGCTAGCCAGCAGACTATAGTTGGTTCGCTCAGTTCTGTGTTTGTATGTACGTGGACATTATGCTGAAGGGTCCAATAAATGTCATCGCATGCCGAAGACTTGTTGTCGTTGTTGTTGTTGTCGTTGTTGTTGTTGTCGTTGTTGTTGTTGTTGCCCTCAATTCACATGGAGTATTTTTTTTTCAACACAACTTCAAGTCCCTCTATACCCTCCGCCCCCCGCTGGCGCGCTGTTTTCTTTGTTTTTTTTTCCTGGGAAAGGTGGCAACCCTAGCGACAGATTTGGCGCCTCCATCGGGCAATTAGAGGGGGCGGTAGCCCACCCCGCTCCCCCTGTGCACACGCCTACGATCCTATTACCGCTTTGTACACGAACATTCCAATCCCCAGTGGTGTATCTTGAGTTACCCTATCCCAAAACAGTGTGCAATATTACACTAAAATATATTTATCTCTCCTCGGTTTAGTAGGTAGATTTACTATGGCGTAAAACGCTTACGTTAAAAGGGCAACTCCGGCAATTTTTCAATGTCCACGGATATCAATGAAAATTTCAATGTTCTCAACGGTACCGTAATATTCCGACGAAAAGCCAGCACTGCAGGACACGGACAAGAGAGAACACACGCATACACACGCATACGCACCAACGCAGTCCGGCGTTGGTGCGTATGCGTGTGTTCTCTCTTGTCCGTGTCCTGCAGTGCTGGCTTTTCGTCGAATTAATCATGAACCAACCAGCCCAGCTGTTCACTCTCCTTAAGTACCGTAATATATGTCAAGCAAGACAGTCGCAAGTCATTTAGTTTTCCTGAAAGCGAATTTTCAAATGTTTTAGCGGACTCCTATGCAGGCCACTCAGTGTTTTTGGCGTCGTTACCTTCAACGATGCCCACCCGCGCAGGCGGGCGGTCAAGAGCAAAACGGTGATACCTCAGCGCTGAAATCATCACTGTCAAGTTCAGAGACGCTCGCATGACATTGCCGCTTTCTTTTTTGGCACTGCAGCTCCATAATTCTGACGGCGGGGAAGCTGCGACGTCATTGCATACGCTGCACTAAGCATCTATCCGTTGCGGTTTGAACACATTGTTAATTCGATTATTTATAATTATTGGTGAGTTTCTGAGTAAACTGAGCCACCTTGTCTGCTACAGGGTCATCAGTGCCATTGGAAAACAGCGACATCAGAATATGGTGAAAAAGCCGCCGGAGTTCCTCTTTAACGTTAGCGTACGTCTGAACTATAACGTTAGGACAGCGTCATCTTCATGTATAGATAAAAGAAAAAGAAAACTAGGAGGCGGTGCCTCGTGATTCCACTACCTTCGGCAAGCCAACGTGCTCTGGCGCCTTGTGCGCGGTACCTATTTGGTACGATTATATATATATAGGCCACCGTTTTGCTAAGGCTGAATGGTTGCGGGACCTCATCGAGGTTGTTTGGGGTACGCGGTAAGGTTTAGTAGCGTCTGACCATACAGTAATTCTACCGCTTGCGTACCACGTGATCAACGCTTATTTCCTATAATCCCGCCCCTTAATTTTTTGTGTTACTATGCTCTGGTACAGGTCAAGAAAAAGCGGCTTCTGCCTGCCAAAGGACCCCCTCCAGCCAATGGTGCCGCTCTGTCGACGTGACGTCGCGGTAAACCACCTCCGCGCCGCGCTTAAGGGAGAAATCAGAGCGCTGCGCTGAGAGGGTCTATATATCGCGACTTCATGTACTCGCACCAGATTAAATACGATGTGCCATTCCTGTGGCATTTCATTGTGACTTCCGTACGGGATGCCGAAACGTCAAGTAAATTTCAGTTTCTGTTTTTTTTTTTATTTTGTTCGGTGTATATCTCTTTACGTCTAATCGGAACGTAAAGGTATGGATCAGATTTGGCGCCCTCCTTCAGGTGATTGGGGCGAGGGGGGGGGGGGGGGGTAGCTCCCCTTGCGCCCTTGTGCCCTTGTGCTCCCGCCTATGGGCGTAACCGACGATGATGCTTCCTTTATTCTGTTCCATTTGTTGTCGTCTTTTCTTTTGCCGTTGTTGCTCTCTTGTTTCTTTTCCTTTCGCTATGCGGTTGAAGCGAACTGTCATGGCTATGAAATCGTATGAAACAAAGTGATTCATATTAAAATAATAACATGACGAATAATATCATACGCCGAAGTTTCGTGTAAGTTTATTCTTAAACGTCCAAAGCAACTTACCCGTGAGCAAACTTCCCAGGAAGAATTTCTCTTTCTCCCCCTAACAAAACCCTCGTAACGCTTACACTGATCACCTCTACCAAAACGAAGGTGCACGCGCACCATAAAGGCTTTTTCAATATCGCAAGAACGTGCTTTAAAACAAGCCTGAAAAAATATACATAATCATCACCTATCTCGCGTGCTTTCCTGCGTTATCGCCGCCCGAGCGCGGTGCTTTCCGGTCGCGAACGGCGTGCCCCATGCTATCAGCATGGCACGAATTGCCACACCCCCCTCCTTTCGCCACGGTGGTCTAGTCTGATCCGAAGGTCGCGGAATCGAATCCCGGCAGTTGCATTTCAGTGGAATCGAAATGTCGAGGCCTGTGTACTGTGCGACGTCAGTTCACGTTGGTGGTCGAAATTTCCGGAGCCCTCCACTACGGCGTCTCTCATAATCATGTTGTTGGGCTAGTTGGTTCATGCATATAATCGGCAAACAAGTTTTAACTGCGCGACGAAGACACCACAGAGAAACTCACACTGCGCTCATTGTGTGCGTGCGTGTTTCTACGTCTGGTGTCTTCTTGGCGCAGTTAAAACTTGTTTGCTTTCATAATCAAATCGGACTGCGCACCACGTGACCCAGCGTCACGGTACGTATATATACAGTACGTGCCACAGATCTGTGCTATGCCGTCCGCGGACGGCAAATGCCAAGCTTTTTATCGCATCCGTGATTTTGGCGGTCTAAAGCACGGCATATTTAGCAGAGGGTGCCATTATAGGCCTGCCTACAAGCGCAGCTTCCTCTTTTGTCGTTTTTTGTTGTGGATTTAGCCGACGAAGCCCAGGCAAGAAGCACGACTATATATTTTTGCTTTTTTTCTTTTTTGAAAATGGGAGGGGGTTGCGCAGTCATTTAACTCAAACTACGCGACTGTGACTATGAACTTGTGCGATAACGCAAGCTTTATTCTGCGTATCCTTGATTAATTACACTGTGGGATATGACGCTCACTGCGAGCGCAGTGTAAACAAAATAAACTCGGAGCGGCTTGCATACGGGCGCTACGATGCCAATGAGTGTTTTTTATATTTACTGTTTATATTATGCTTTGTGACTTCGGCAGGTACAGTATAGCTTTCAGGAACGCATGTCGTTGCGCATATAGCTTGGGGCAAGTCGGCGCCTACGAGTGACATCTCCGGGAACACGAGTATATGGCTCTCGAAAACGCTGCCAAATAGTAATGAATACTTTGCCGTCGATGCTTTCGGACACAAACACGAATACATCGTCAGTTTGGAACTAACAAACTCCACAAAGCAAGACGCATTTTCTTTTTTCCCGGCGCTTTCGTCTGCTCGCTTCGTCCGTCGTGTGGATGCACGCGAATGTGTACGAGACAGGTGGCGATTATTGATGTAGGACGTTAGCACACCGCAAACACGCCTGTTGTGGCTAAGAGTTTGTGCTTTAAAGATTTGGGGAGTATTTCGATCGTCATTTCGCTTGCTCGCAATCCGTTGATTGAAACCTCGGCGCTCACAGCCCTAGCTCCTATCAAAAATGATATGCCACGCCGATAGCCGCTCACGGTTCGCGATCAGGAAGTTCCGGAAGCGTGGCGATAAGCCGATAACAAAGAAAAGCACGCGAGATATCAGGGCTGTTCGATTCAGAAAAGGTGCACGGAACCACGCACAGAAAGGTGCAGGCGGTGTCGACACCCGGTGCAGCAGTTCCCGGCACTCGTTTTCGCGGTGCAGATGGAGCTCCGTCCGCCGCCGCCCAAATGTGTGAATCGAACGTTGAGGTGCAGGACTGTCGTCTGATGCACGGCCAGCTCGATGAGTTTTTGTTTATAGTAGCCTGTTTGTGCTCGCTACAACTATACATATGCTACGACAAAACCTGCGCGCGGCCGTGCGAAACAAGACGTGATATTTATATTATGCGCATCCACGCATTTGGCGACACGAACGACGCGATTGTTGTTGTTGTTGTGTGGGGTTTTACGTCCCAAAACCAGTTCTGATTATGAGAGACGCCGTAGTGGAGGGCTCCGGAAATTTCGACCACCTGGGGTTCTTTAACGTGCACTGACATCGCACAGCACACGGGCCTCAACATTTCGCCTCCATGGAAATGCAGCCGCCGCGGCCGGGATTCGATCCCGCGACCCTCGGATCAGCAGCCGAGTACCTTAGCCACTAGACCACCGTGGCGGGGTGACGCGATCAGTGTATACAATCTGCATCCTACCATTTGTAAAAAGAAAAAAAGTGAACGAGAAAACAAGCCGTCATCGTGCACGCGTTCAGAGAAAAATGTCGAACATTTATCACTTTCACAGAATTACTTGCTGTGATTTCGCCGCGGCGTACGTCCTAACCATCTTAATTAGACTAGCCGACACCGTCGTCTGCACGCGTCGCCTGACGGACTAGCGAGGCTGCACCAAAACGCTGCACCCACAAGCTGCGAGGTTCAAAGGTGCACGGCACCGCGGCGGCACCTTAGCTGCACCCCGCCACAATCGGGGACGGAGGTGCAGCGGGCGCCGCTGTACCGCGAGGAATCGAGGACGGTGATGCAGCGCACCCGCGAAAAGGTGCAGAAAGTGCAGGGAACCTTGGCCACCTTGGCTGAATCGAATAGACCTATCGTTCTGCGGCAGAGGACTCCCCAAAAGTGAATCTCAAAGTTGCCGATCTCAAAGGCTATGAGCAATCGTGTATTCAAGCAAAAACTTCCTCATAGCTACCAATCTCGAAGGCCACAGTTCATGCACCATGGCAGCAAGTGAAAAAACGACGATGGAACGAAACAACTATAGCACCTTGCACTGTGCCCGGTGATAAACCTTGACAGACATACCAAAATTACTTCTATTCAACGTCTATAGTCTCGTTTTTGACGTCATAGCCGCCATGTTATTGCAGCGGCCCGTGGTGACTGAAACGTTTTATTGCATAATATGACACTGGCGATACCTTGCTGTTGGTTTTGACCTGTTCACTGTATGATAAATAAAACACCAGTCTTATAGTAAGTCTAATTTGGAATATTAAACACCAAGTTTAAGATTTCGGTTTTTCCTCTCAAGCAGACGACGCTCTCCAAGGTTTGTGTTTGTCATGCCTCTTGTCTGAATGTCTCTTATCTAGTTTTCGCAGAGATCCCTTTTCCTGATAACCTTCCAACGTAGCACAATGTGCGGGTACAACGGCGGAAAGCCTTGTTTCTTGTTTTCTTTTTTCTGCGCAGCCGCCAATGCAATGCAGTTTCTATTTCCACGGCTAATCGCATGCACCTCTCGTCCCACTGCTTGGTTAGACGCTATTTTATTGTACCCAGTTCGGCATCAACATTGCGTGCCACGAAATTACTGAATGAAGGCAAATAGGTGCTTTACTGGAGAGTGTACATCATCAGCAGAAATGTTTTGAAACAAATCGGAGGTAAGCATGCTGAATTCTGTGCTCGCCGATCGAACTGTGAGGTGAACGCACCCGCGTATTTTTTTTTTTTTTACTTTATCCGGGAACATATGTCATTAACGCAACGAGTCATGGCAAGTTAAGTAACGCGTGGCACCATTAAAGTAGCAGTACGAGTATTAACAGACCATCGCTCGCTTGCAGTGCAATTGCATTACCTGAAGAATGTTGAGAAAACTTGCCGAACCGCCCTGAATGCTCACCACATAAGAAAGCGCTGTTTCGTATTAAATTCAGAGCAATCACAAAATAAGTATGCACTTTTCAATGCGCATAAAATATCACTTAACAAATTATTTATTTAACAGTCAATAATAATACAATAGAGGAATATTTTTATGAAAAATGTAGGTACGCAACTGTTTACATCCGGGATTTATAGTGAAATCCTTCAATGCTTTAATGGCTGCCTTTGCTGGCATGTAAATTGTTTGAATTATTCTCTGTAAATTGCGTGGACATCTAGACTGTATTATAGAAGTCGCGTATCTTCGAAAAGTTGTAGGACTTGATGTGGGCCCGTTGGATGTGAGAAAAAAAAATGCAGAATGTAGTTCATGGAAATGCGTGCGATGCCGTGAGAGAGGAACCACAGGAGGTTAGCAAAGGACGTACAGGAACTAGCGATAATTTCGAGACGGGCCAGAGGCAGAGCTTGAATTCCCTGCATTCCAATTTTATGGCAGATTTAACCGAGAGTGACGACGACGAGGCATCCGAGGTAACTTTTGCTTCCTTTCTCTCGTTTCATGCTTTCTCACTTGTGTGCGAAATGAGAAAAAAATGCTGTAGCGATTGTTAGGCTTAGGAGGGCTTTTTTTCTGTCCTCGTCGTGTCGACCAGCCGCTCGCTCCAGCATTTTTGCCTCGATGTGGTGAGTAAGGTCGGGGTGCCGACCGCCTGTGCGACCGTCGCGAGTGTACGGTATTGAGTTCCTGCCGCGAACCGATGCGGCTTTGTCGCTTTTTCGCGTTCGTGTCGGTGTTTGGCTGCGGTAGCGTTACGGGCCAGCACGAGGGTTGCGGTCACGGCGGTGCCAGCGCGCTGGCCCGCACTGTCGCCGGCCACGATCGCAAACTTCGCTGTGCCGCGTGTAGGCATTCGGCGATGCACGGAGTCGCGTTGCGCGCGCTGTGCGTGCTCGCTGAGTCGGTAAAGAGAAGGTAAAAGAAATGAACGGGCCCGTGGTCAGAGGGCCTAGGCCTATTGTGCGCCGACCCCCCCTACCCTTCACCCCCCCCTTGATTTTTTCCACCTCGGGATATTGCACCCTTCGGTCATTTGTCTCGGCAGGGCCGGCAACGGGGCATCGTGGCACCGTTTTCTAATTTCTCGGAGTGATTGCGGCAGCACGGCTCATGGGCTGGTACGGTGAGAGTAGTTTTTAAGGCGTTTTAGGACAGAGGAAGTGGCGGCGCCCCGTGCAGTGCCCTTTCGCGGATCTGTAATATCGGTAGTTTTGGCCGATTGAGTGGCGGTGGGTCTAGTTGGCGGCCGATGTTTTTTCGTCGTGCGAACGCCGATCGGACTTGCCAACGCCCTAGCGTCCGTGGCGGGGTTCATTTTGTGCCTTCTCGCGTCGCGTTGCGAGGCCGACCCGTGCCCCCGTCGAGAGTGAATGCCCCGCTGCCAACGGACGCAGACGGTAGCCAGTGCGGAAGACTGTTTGTGTCCGTCGGCTTGCATCGCGGCCTCGTTTACGCAGCACGGCCGGAAAACACGAGTTTGCCCGCTGCTCATACCGAGTAAGTCCAGAGGAATGTTTAGCTTTACGCTTTCTTGTTTCTTTTTACAAAGTCCGTTCGCAGGCAAACAAGAACGTTAAGAGGAGGGGGAAGGGCGATCGGGGAGGGGGCTACGTATGGCTAGGCCTAAAGCTTCGGGCAACGTGTATTGTGCGCTGTTATATGCCGCGTTAGGACGGGCCTGTGAACGGACTCGGGTGAGCTGGCGGGCCGCCGAAGGGGGGGACACTCTTGCACGATGTCGCGTGACCTTCGTTGCTTAGGCATCTGCGATCCGGCGTGGCTGCTGTTTCCTCGCGTCGGTTCCCCGCTGTATAGTTTGCGTGGTGGGAGCCCGATACCGACTGTGCGTTGCCACTAGCGCGATGGGAACTCCGTGTCACCGTAAAGTAGCTGTGCGCGTTTTTCCAGGTCTCGTCTTCCCTCCCGCCCGTCAAACAGCGCGAGTTTCCTGCAAAAAGTCACTCGCGCTGTCGGACGGCCTCCGTGCTACGCTGCGGCAGCAGTTCCCTAGCTTAGCGTTGACAAGCGGCCCAAGAGTAAAGCTTCTCGAGGTGGAGAAGCCATCTGTCTGTGTGCCGCGCACGCATATGCCTCCGTCACTCGTTCGTCGTCTGCTGACGCGCGCACTCGTTCGAGATTTGCTGCCATGTTTGTCGTTTGCAGAGTGAAGTGCGCCATTCCGCCGTGGTTCGGTGTGCGGTAGGAGCCCATTTCCACGCGAACAGAAGTAACACCGGCCGCTTTGCTTGTCGCGTACAGTAAAGTTGACAACTAGACCCCGCCCCCGCCACACCTTTGGCCTCAACTACGGGTTTTATGGCGTAGAGCGCGCAAACCGCGATATATCCGCGATCACTTCTTTTGAAGCCCGTAGTTAACAGCTGTGCATGGCCCTGACTCATTGAGCTCTCTCGCCGCAACATCTATGAACTGCCTCTGACAATTTGTGAACAGGTGTTCAGCTGTTGCGTTGTGTTGAGAGGTTGCTTGCAGGTATACGAGTGGGTGCCATGTGCTCTAGAGCTCCACAATTGGTCTGACAGCTCGCATTCGTTGGTCGAGCGCATTTCACACGACTAAATAAACGGGCACAAAATATGCACTTCGTACCCCATGCATGTCGGGCCAGTGCGGTTTGTAATTAATTCACTTGGTCATATCGTTATTGCTGTGCATGCTGTTGCGCAGTAACTTTTCATAGGCCACCGTTTCCTTGAGTATTTTGTAGGTGCTGTAGAGTTCTTAACAACCCGCTTTGGTTACATGCCTGGTGTGTTTTGTATTGTGAATGAAAGGTCATGTATAACTTGTACATTTATAGCTGACGGGTTAACAGGATCTTTGAGTATTATTAGACCATTTTTATTGTGTTCTTGAAATGTGGTACCCTGTGAGCCTTGTGTAATTTAGTGCTGATCTTTCGTACTATCTCATTCTTTCAGTATAATGTTGGTGAAATACAGTACGAAGCATCTTATAGCACATGTATTGTGCTTGTAAGAATACAGGTTTGCGTAGTAGCTACACCACATTGGAAGGGTATTTCCATGTATTCTCTTTTTTGCCTAAGGATTGCATGAGCATTGTAACTCATAATAAGGCACCAGGTTAGAACTGTTGCTATCGGCCAGGTGAGCATCAGTAGGTCCATTCATTTCACCCTGCACCACATGAACTGGTTTGCGGGGATGACATGTGCAGGAAAAGTTTCAGCTAGTGCACCGTCAACGCGATGCCAAAATGAATCCGAGAGTGCAAATGTCGTGCAGGCTTTTCCGCTAGTGTTGGCTGTCTCAAGATTAGTGGCGGTTGTGATTCGTTAAAGTTGGCACCGGTTACGTTGCCTGGCGTTTCACACTACAGGGAAAATCTCTCTGGTGTACTTGTTAGATGCCATTAAAATACGCACAAATATAGCCGGCTTTGTCTGCTGCAGTTTCAGCCGTCTTGTGATGCATGAACTTTGCACTACCTGTGTCGCAAGGAGGGGCAGGGAGTTCGTGAACTAGCCCTGCACGATGCTTGCACTTTTTCGTAACGAATACCGCGGTTCCGAGGCTGCCGTGTTGAACTCGTGAAACCGATGCCCGAGTGCAATGCCGCTGTGAACTGGTTCACGATGTGCAGACGAAGTGAATGGACTTTATGAATCGGCTTATGGAGCCAGTGTTTAGGAATTTTACATCTTGCATGCCCAAATGTATTTGGCTACGAAGTGCACCTTCCTGCTCTACAAGTTCCACACCTTGATTGTGTTCTTTTCTACACCTGTGTGGGTTTTTTAAGGTGCCTGAGCTTGCCTACCCTAACTGTGTAAATGGCAGTTTATGTATTGGTGGGATAGGCCCCAGTTGTAAACCACACGCTACGTTTTGATGTTTTTTTGCAAGCTGGTGATTGCACTGGAGAAACGCATACATGCACGTATGCTTTTCTTCAATTTCAATCCATTCATTCAATTGCTTGCATGTGGGTCAGAAAGAAAAATTCAAATAAATTCTTAACCTCGTTGGATGTGTACTTATCATTTTTGTGCTGTTGAGTTTCTGACCAAAGCTTTATTTACTGAGCAAAGGAGGTGTTTTGTTGGGCTGCTACAATTCCTTGATTACATAGCCGCTGTTGGCTTACTTGCAAAGCGAAGTGTGTGGTATTTTAATAAAGCTAGTTTTTTGCATGCAGCTTGCTTTAAATCTTGTATTTTAATGCCTACTGGTGTTTCTGCAATGTCACTAAAACTACAAAAAGTTGTGAAAATGGAAGTGCCACCATCGTTAGTATTTGAGATAATTGTGCAGTATTAATCTGTGCTAATAAACTGCTGGAAAAAGTGGATTTCATTATAGCATGTGTGTGTGTGTGTGTGTTTTAACGGTACAGTGCGATGGTAAAGTACCGCGGGGTGTGTCATGCTAAATTCTTTCTTATATCTTTTAGGTTCCTTTCGAAGGTAGGTGTTAAAGCTTTTGTTTGTTTTCAATAAACCTGCTGTTTATTGCAGTTAAGTTTGGTTGACTGTCGCACAAAATTATTATTATTATTATTATTATTGTTATTATTATTTGCTGGAAGTTTGGTTGCCTGCTCAAAGAGAACTGGGTGCCTCTCTCTGAATTAACTTAGTATTCTGTAAGTATGGCATTAAAGGGGAACTCCGGCTGTCATTTCACCTTGTTTTGATATTGATGGCACTGATTGTCTTGTAGCAGGCTGGGTGGTTCAGTTTGCTCAGAAACGCACCTGGTAATTTAAAGTAACTGGCTAAACAGTGTGTTCAAACCGAAGCCAAAAGGCTTGTATGCGATTATGTCGCAGCATCCCCAGCACCAGAAATATCGAGCTGGTGCCTGAAAAACGACAGTGGTGAAGCCATCTGATGATGTATTGAGTTTTATGCCAGCCTTTATGAACTCGACAGCAACGATTTGAGCGCTGAAGTGTAGCCGTTTTGCTTTTGGCAGCCCACCTGCTCAGGTAGGCAGTGTTGAAGGTGATGACATCAAAAACACAGGGTGGCCCACATGGGTTCGATCACTTGCCATTCATTTTTGCTATGCACGTTTCAAGTCACTCTCGCAATTTTAATACTTGTATGTTTTACCCGCCTTTAGCACGAGGAATTTTAGGCCCCCTATACAGCCACTTAACATCGCCATTGTTCACATCGCTTAAGTACCGTCATAAATCACGGATCATTGTTACTTTTTCTTCATCTTTCGTGGCGATCTTTAGCCAAGCATGGCCCTTGCTCCGCTAAAATCCACATATCATCATGGCCCACATGGGAATCCGCTAAAAATTCTAAAATTCATTTCCAGGAAAACTAAATGACAATAGCCTGCCTTGGCATATATTATTACAGTACTGATGAACATATATACTGAAAATTTCATTGAGATCAGCAGACACTGAAAGATCGCCGGAGTTGCCCTTTAACCTTTTTAATTGCAATCATATCTGAACACATTGTTTCTTTACATTGTTTGAATACATTGTTTCTTTAGGGGAAAAAAAAAGCTTGCCATGATGTATAAAAAGAAATCTAACATTGGGACAAGAGTTTGAGATGGGCTACTGGTCAAGGATTGCGTGGTGGTATAATGTTCCTGACCTACTTGATACAGCATAGGATTGTGTATATTCATATCTTCAGGCACTCAGTTCTGTGTCAGTGTGTGTATCAGAGGCAACTCTTGCCCTAAGCATAAAGTGAAGTGCAAACAGGAAATAACTGATCAGAATGCCTGTTATGCATAATTAATTGTGATGGTAACACGCAGTTGCCGTTTAACCAGTAACGTAGCATGCAGTAGTTTCCTAAGTGTGTTGAATTAAACTGCTCTTTTTGAATACAGGTGAACCTGGAAGCCAAATGGTATACTATATCAGTTTTATCATTGTTCACATTTAAAATTTTGACTAAGGATATGACCTGAGGGATAGACTCGTCTGTAGCAGCCGAACCTTTAACAAATGCGGTCTCAAAGGAGCCAGTGTTGAATGCTCTAGAAGGATGTAGCGTTAAGCTAGTACATTCAAGGCACCTGGACAAGAATTGAATCGAAAAAGGCATGCAAGCTATGCTTACATCAAGGTATGGTTCAGGCTGTGTTGTAGTAAACAGCAAGAATGCAGAGGTTGTACCTTATGGTGTATCATTCTATATTGTTCTTATGACATATTAGGATGTTTTTATGATTAGTACAGATGTTCAGTCAAAGCTATAATTTAACTTTTTAAGGATTTGTTCGTTACGTGAGGGCACTTCTGTGGTGATTCGTGTTTTTGGTATACACTTAGAAAGGACAGTTTGTAGTTTGCACTCCTGAAATCAGCTTTAGCTAAAAATGCTGTTATTCAGCAGCAGTATGCTGTGGATTAAGGAAAAAAGAAAGTGCGTCGATTGTACTTCTGGTGTTGTGTAATTGCTGGGATTACTTTCATGGGAGCAGCACATACAGTTGCATTTGCAGACATGGACATTTATGCTTTTAAAGTGTGAAGTTTTGCAGTTACAAGGCAAGGGCAATATTGCTTTTGGAGATATTGTCAAATTGTCTTCAGTGCATGCTAGTTGGCTGGTTGAACGAACTGGAAGGTTGAGACTGCCAGCTAGTATTTTCAGTGATGTCTACTTTGTCGCAGAGTTCTGTGGTGCTCTTGTCATGGCATGCAATAAATGCACGCGCCTTTTTACGGTTGGTGGTGAGGTGTAGCGCTACAGTGGCATAGGCGACGGTTTCCAGTATTGTTCTATTGCAGATGTTTACGGCATTATTTACTGAAGCTTTCAACGACCATTACAGTTTTGTGTTTTGTAGCAAGTGTTGTTTCTTATGCGTGTGTGTTGCATTTCTGTGTGCCAGCAGCATGAACTGTGCGTTACTTGCATGGTTTGGCGGTACAACCTAGCTGAACTCTCGAGTATGTGATTTGGTCATTTAAACCCTTGGCTAAAGTGCATGTTGTGGCTGCATGCATCCTTTGAGGGTTATGTTACACGTTAAATAGGGAACGTCACACTCAAGTAAGCAAGAGTCAAGTGTAGCCACGGCATAGAAGCCAGTACATTGCGGCCTATGCTCACCCAGTGCACTCACTCTCGTTAGACGTTCGAAAAGACGAGCCAATGGCCAATGTAACAATGTCGTGGCCAACTTTTTCCGACAGTGATATTCTCGGAATATTGCCCCAGTTGAAAGTAAGGCGAGAAAGGTTCTTTTTATATGAATGTGATGCAATGGCTTGTCAGTATGTGCCACGTACTCGGCACGTGCCTGTCGTCCATGTATATGAGAGAGATATTGTGTATTTAACAGTTGCTGTATTTTAGGGAGTGGTTGCGACATTTTCTTTGGTGTCTTATGTTCAAGAGCCCTGGTTATTTAAATTTAAAGCCCAACTCTGGCGATTTTTCAGTGTCCACGGATATCAACGAAATTTTCAGTATGTATTCCCCTCGGTACTATAATAATATATGTCAAGCCAGGCGGTTGTAATTTAGTTTTCCTGGAAATGAATTCTAAAAATTTTTAGCAGGTTCCCCTGCAGGCCAACCCTGTGTTTTTGACATCACCTCCAACGGTGCCTACCCGAACCTACGGGCGTTCAAAAGAAAAACAGCAACACTCAAGCGCTCATATCATCACTGTCAAGTTCACAAAAGCTGGCATAACTCAGTACATCGTCTGGTGACCTCGCCACTCGTTTTTCTTGCCCCATCTCCATATTTCTGATAGCGGGCAGGCTGTGATGTCATCGAATACACTGCATGAAGTGTCTACCCGTTTCGGTTTCGCTTTAAACACGCCTTTCAGGCACTTATTTAAAATTATTGGTGTGTTTTTGGGCAAATTGAACCACCCTGGCTTGTACGGGACTATCAGTACCATTAAAAAACATTGATATCGGAACATGGTGAAGAAACTGCCAGAGTTGCCCTTTAAATAATTAAACTTTGACTGCTTACACAATTAGTGGTCATGCTTCTGAATTCCAGTGGCCAGTTTAGAGCAGATTTGCATGCTAGAGTGGACATGTTCTTTTGTTAGTTTTCGCAGGGACGTCAGATTTCACGTGTCATTTTGCAGTGTGACCTCAACATAGGAACGTGTGCTTGTACAGATTTGCCACTAGGGTTTACCAACTGCCATTAGGAGAAAGAAGGTTTTAGCTTTGGTGGCTTTTACCTCAATTGTGGTAATGGAGAGATTGATTTGTTTCACAGACCACTAGACCCAAGTGAGAAGAGGCTCACTACATAAAAAGACGATCTGGTGATGCTAGATTACATATTTTTAAGCTTACGTGATTAATAAGAATGGCTCAATGTAATAATGAGAAGGAACGGTTTACAGTTCTAATTCATCTTACAGGGGAAGTCTAGCGGTATTTCACCATGTTCTGATATTGATGTTTTCCAATAGTACTGATAGTCCTGTAGCAGCCAGGGTGGTTCAGTTTGCTCAGAAACGCACCAATAATCTTAATGATCATGTGGTGCAATAAGACACTAGACCAAGAAAGAGAACAAACTACAGTTCACTTTCAACTGAATTTATTCCATGGTAAAACCACACGCACATGCTATGTGACATGCCAAAGTGCGTGTGTGTATATATATATATATATATATAGTTTTGCTGTGGAGTAAATTCAGTTGAAAGTGTCCGTTGTTTGTCTTCTCTCTTGGTCTAGTGTCTTGTTGCGCCACATCGAAGATGAATATGTACCAACTAGTACAATGTTCTTTATTATTTAATAATCTTAAAGAACCACTGAACGGTGTGTTCAAACCAAAATGGGTAGACACTTCATGTAGCATATGCGATGTCACAGCCTTCCTGCCATCAGAAATATGGAGCTGGTGCCAGAAAAATGACAGTGGGGAAATCATCCGATGATGTACTGAGTTATACCAGCCTTTATGAACCTGATGGCAACGATTTGAGTGCCGTTTAAGTCGTATCGTCGTTTTGCTTTTGACAGTCGTGCCTTTGACAGCCTGCCTGCTTGGGTAGGCAGCGAAGGTAATGACGCCAAAAACACAGGCTGTCCCACATGTAAATCCCCTAAAAATTTTTAAAATTCATTTTATTGAGAACTAAATGACGTGCAGCTGCTTGGCTTGGCATATATTATCTGTGCCGAGGAGAATATATATTGAAAATTTTGTTGAGATCAGTGGGCACTTGAAAATCGCCGGAGTTGCTCGTTAAGTGGACAAGACACTACTATGCAATTTATCTCTATATGAGTATAACTTAGGAACTCATTTGAACATAACTTTGCTTGGGCTGTAAATTTTTAAAGCATATTTGTCAATTTTTGATGATGTAATGGAGGTACATTACTGCAGTCTTTTTGCTGCAGCGATACAGTTCTGTAAATGTCAAGATTTGGTTTTATACTTGCCAGTTTTTAGCAGTTTGAAGTAAGGATTTAAGGACTTGAATATTTTCCTTCTAACGGTCACTAAAATTTGAGGTTCCAGTCTCAAGTGAAGCAAATTCTATTGAAATTGGTCCATGTGTTGTCTCGTAAAAGTGTTTGTACATTTAACACTTATTTCAGTAGTTCGTATAGCAGTTGGCCTTTGAAAAAGCTTTTAGTTTGTGCTATAACTGGGATATGATTTTTTTTTTCCATTAAGTAAAAACAGCAGTATGTCTGTAATGGCTTCATGATGTGGTGCAGTAGGCTTGGAACAAAGCTTTCAGAGACAAAAAAGACAGGTTCCTCCTAATTTTAGCACACCACAAGTGTCATGCTGGTTGTGTTTAAAAAATGCATGCAATGTGCTATTTCGCTTAACTTTCCAGGGGCTCAAACATTGCTAAAGATTAACATGTAAGGCACCTTCAGTGGCACCTCGATTTGTTACCCTTTGTTTCAAAGTTCTTCTATACAGGGAAAATTTTACAATTAAGTGTTAAACTATTGTTTGACTATTTGTTTCACAGATAGTCAGAAACATCAGTATTATAAGCGGGATGTTTAATTTAACCTGAATGAATACTCTTGGAACGTGCCTAAACCCAGACTAAACGAAGTGAAAAAAATATTCGTCATCAATTCAAAACAAAGCAGTTCAATAAAATTACAACAGTTGCTGCAGCCAAAGGGGACAAACTGATTCAAATGGGGACTCGTCTAAGCCATGCTGGTGTATTGCTGCTGCTGCTGCACAGATGACCAGGCTTTTGGAAGCATAGAGGAGGTCACTAACACGGAATGTTTATCTGCTGTTGAATAAGTATTTTCCATGTTTATGCATCCTATTGGTTTACTAGCTAGACAAATAAATTTATCGTTTGATTTGCCATCTACAGGCATTTATTATTTTGTGAATTTCAACATGTTTCAACGAATTGATGCTAGATGGTGGCATTTGACTTGGCAAGCACTGCATTTCTCCCCAAGTGGATTTGCAAAGTACTGCTCTTCATTTAAATATTTAGTGTCATCATGCTGCAATTGTAATTCTGTCTGGTAGTGTATGGTTTGTACTTTTGTTTCCTCATGCAAAATTGCTAAAACTTACCTTTGTTAACCCAAGTGTCAAACGCAAGAAGCTGTACAAGAGGTCACTCATTGTACCGTCAAGTGTGCATGGTGCCTGGTCTTGTTAGGACTATGGAAATGCAGTGCACTTTAGGTAAAAGTTAGGTCTAACTTTTAATGTGAATATAGTAATACCTCTTTAACTCGAAGTTGTAAAAACTGGGGAAAATGTCGAGATAAGCAAAGTTGCACAAATTTCCGGGAAAAATCAAGTGCTTTCCAGAAAATTCACTGCTACTTACGGGCAGTGTCTAATCTTTCTTCTTGTAAAGGTATGAAAAAAAAAACAAAAACATACGAGAGTTGTTGTTCGGCTGGGTTTTGCGGCACTGCCATTTTATTTAGCAGAGAAAAACTAGCAAAGATTGTACTTGGGCCTAGGAAGCTGTCCTCCATCTGCTTGATGCATCGCATGAGCCAATCTTCCCCGTCACTGCACTCGACCTTATTTCGCAGCAAGTGCAGCAAATTTCTCGTTTTGGCACATGTCGGCACCTCTCGAAGTGGCTTGTCGTCGTTGCCGTTGTTGTCTCCACCGTCCCCTCCGTTAGTGGCCGTTTGAACGATTTTGGCGTCCGTCATTTCTCCGGTCACCTGCACATCTTTCTCGCACAGTGCGTACTCAAGAAAAGTCACGTCACTTTCGGTGGCATCGTTACCGGTAAGCTTTATGACTTCTTGACAAGGTTCCTCACAGTCTGTGAAGTTATCTGTCTCCGCCTCTGGAAAACTGGCGGCACACGAAAACCCAGCTTGTGCAACGCAGTTAGTGATAGCCACTACGCGAATTTGCTGCCAAGTGCTGCTGAGGAGATGTACTGCTCCCAGCAGGTCAATTTCCTAGCTTTTGCCGTTTCTATGAGACAACAAAATTCTTTTGGTACATTTTCCGGGCAACTTCTATCACACCTTCGTCCATCGGCTGCAGCATGGATGTCATGTTTGCCGGCAGAAACGTGACTGTCACTGGTTCCAAGTTCTCTATTTTGCGATGGGCTGGGTCCACAATGAATAGGACTTTCCATTTTCTTGGTCATCTTGTCAGGGGCACAAACATACTCTTCGAAAAGAGTTGCAGTCATCCACTCTGCTTCATTGGCACGATAGGTAATGCCATTCGAAAGTCTTGCATTTCTAAAGCACCTAGGCTTGAGAGCTTTGCCACTTACCAGTAATGGCAGCTTTTCTTCACCTGTGGCATTTGTGCCGAAAAGGACCGTTACCCTGTTTTTCCGTTGTTTCCCTCCCAAGCACGCTCCACCCTTCGATGTGAAGGTGCAGCTCGGCAACATTTCATAAGAGCGCTGCCTTGTCAAATTTATTGTTGGCGTCTCTGTTGGCGTGCCTCTTTTGCAACTTGGCGAGCCGGCTGCTGCGCCAGCTGTCTGCAGTGGCTGCATCGACAATGCCACTCTCGCCGTGCGCTGTACGCGTCTGCCTTCTCCATCATTAATGCTGTGGTGACGGGAAGGTTGGCCGCTCTGGCATTTCACAGCCACACCATCAACGCCGCTTCAATGTCCGGGAACTTGGAGCCTCGAACTCACTTTTCCTGGCTGTAGAACCTCTGCTGATATCTATTGAGCACCTTTTGCTTGTTTTTCAGCACCATCAAAAGTGCAGACAAAGGGATGCCGAATTCTTGCGCGATGCTCGATTTTGTTCGGCTTCCTTTCTACACTTACTTAATTAGGGCAACCTTCCTCTATAGCATCAGCGACTTGCACGGCTTTAAAGACGCCATGCTCACCACACTCGCACCAAGTAGCTGCCCCTCACAGTCTACGAAAAATCCGTACTGCATGTGCGTTGCGCAGATTCAACAGAAATCACACCTCTGAGAGAAAGTCTCATGCACTGCACAAAGCGAACGAGACAAACTCTGCCAAGCGTGGGCAGAGGGCATGTCCCTTTTCTGTGCGTGCATCCATGGTGTGCAACACGACGTGCCACAGGGTAGCTTGACAAAGTCGATATGTCGCTAGGCTCTGACTTCACGTTCGCGGAAAGCATGGACTTCGGGGCAGGTGCGGCTAAAAAAGAAAAAAAAAAATCGAGGGATTTCAGCCGCTGCAACATCGCGCAGCTCTTGTGAAATGGTCCGGCGGTGGAATTTTTGTTCCGCTCCCATTTCGAGATATCCACAATCTGACCCAAAAATATTTTGAGATAAAGGGCAACAAATACATGGGACGTATTGGAAAATGTCTGGTGCTGCGGAAAATTTTGACTTAGCCGACTTTTCGAGACATGCGAGTTCGAGTTAACGAGGTATTACTGCATAAGCCGGCCACATAATTGTGGTTTTGGATTTGACTGACCTGACTTCGCTTGGCTATCCATAAAATAATGGCACTGGAGGCCAGCTGTCTTTGACATAGGCTTGTACCTCTGGAAGGGGCGGGGGGGGGAAGAACACTGTAGATATGCAAGAACAGTCTGGTTGACAGTGCAGAATTATTGTACCAACTTATTTTCAGTAGCAGTTGAAAAGGTCAAAATGTAGGCAGTTAATCGTACCTGCACTCACTCGTGTGAAAGCAGAACAAAATGGGCGGCTTCTGAGGAAGATTATTGGCATCGCCATTGCTTCTCAACATTGCTAGAGCATGGACCCAAAGGCTGGACTTAGCCTTTCTTTTAGAGGCTTTCTCAAATAGAAAAAAAGTCTTGGACTTAGCCTTTCTTTTAGAGGCTTTCTCAAATAGAAAAAAAGTCTTGTTGCGAAATACCCATGCTCTTTTTGAAAGCAACTTCTCAGGTGTAAACAGTACTGATGGTGGGCCCTTTATTATGCTGTGTAAAAAGCAGGGTCCGAAAGAATCCGTTGTCAGCCCCTTTAATGTTCCTGTTCAACTAGGTGGTAAAATTTTGCTATTTTTTTTTACATCTGTGTAAATTTCTGCTGTTTTGCTTGTTTGTGCGAAGTTGCCGATAAACTACAATTAGCTGTAGTATCCTGTTAGAAATGTGGTCATATGTGCTGAAAGTGAATGTTAGGGCTGTGAATGTGCTTGAATAGATGGCTGCATGTAAAGTGCAAATTGTTATACATTGTATGTGTTTATGGGAACCTAAAGTTGTTCAGAGCAGCTCTGTATGATGTAGGGTACAGTAGAAGGAAATCGCACAAATGTGGGCACTGATAATAAATGTGTGTGCCCGTGTTCCACACTAGCCCTGATATACATTTACGCAAGTAGCTGTCAGTGGAAATTCAGTGAACATATGGGCAATTAGAGGTGCTGTAGTGTCAGGGTGCACATGCAATTCTGGAGGCCAGGGGAAGCATAAAATTGGGATAGGCTGGGGTTACTGCCATTTTATTTCTCTTTTGCTTTTTAGCAGAAGAAAGATACAGCCCTTTTTCTAGAAAAGTGTTGCTCTGTGAACAGTGAACTACTGGCTGTAACTTTTCCATTGTAGTGCGTAGTTTCAGGAAGCTAAGCATTGGGTGTGAAGCAGTATTACCGCTTGGAAGGTTGCATGGGCACTAATAGAAGACAGCACATGGTGTCGTGCAATATATATATATCAGTGGAAAGTAGGGAGACAATGGGCTAGTTCTATTTTTGTCAAAGATTATCATGGCAGAGGCAGTGCTAGAAACGATAGCAAGTTATTTATTTCATTAATAACTGGCCATTTAAGGAGCAGTCCTCTCTTGATCAGGGTTCATCAGAAATATGTTTGTCGTGCTGAGTATTTTTGGTGACATGTCATCTTGCCCTCGAACAAGTTTAGAAAGAGGGTGGCTTGTCTGCATTCATTGGAAAATTGTGCTAAATGTTGCCATAGTCATAAGCATTGGCTCACAAGCTTCTCCAGAAAGATCATGCATTCAGCGCTGTACTGCTATTAAGCTATGGGCCTTCATTGCGGTATAGAACAAATGAGCTGACAGGATGATCGGTTCTGTGCTATAAACAAGAGTGTATTGGGGAGCAAATGAGTGCAGCTGGTATTAAGTTTGCAAGTTCTTATAGTGCACAGAACAGGTAACTGGGGGTTTTATTTTAGCAACATAATTGGTTTTGCAAAAAGGAAGTGCACTTGCGGAGAGCAGAGGAGGAGGAAGGAATGGGTGTAGCAAGGTTAAACGTTTGCAGCCTTGGGATGAAGCACCTTGATGTAGGATAAAGCTGACTGTACACAATTGGTAGAGGCCATCATTCAGCAGGTGCAACAAATGCTGATGGCAAGGGCTTACCTTTCCATATTGGCAACAGGAATTGGCAATACGAGTTCTGGAACTGATGTTTGAATAAAATATGTGAACTTGATTGGTCCTATTACTTCCATTACTGGACATCACTGCTCTTGTACTTTTGTGCTTGTTGAAAGTTGTATTCCGTGTATGGTTCCCAAATGCTGCATAAGTGTTTTGATGAAGTTCCCCGACCAAGTACTTAGAATGTGGGGTGAATGCTAGTAACATTTCGAGGTATGCACAGATCATAGCGTTTAGTTTCTTTACTTTGCTTAAGCGGTGAAAAAAAGAAAGTTTGTTATATGCCGTTTACTCGCATAATTTGCACACTTCCTATATTTAGCAGTGTTTACGAATAAAAAAAAATTTCCTCGCATATTTTGTGCTCCCTGTCCCTCCTGAGCCAGCCACTGTTGCGTGCACAGGCTGGAAGGCCTTGCACGGCTGTACCCTGCCTGCTCATTTGTGCACCTTCCTGGCGACCTTTCCATTCTCTTCTGCTGTGATAAAGCACACACGCAATGTGCCGCGTGACAGTCGGAGTAGGAATACCTTCTGCATAGGAGGTGTTCGAGGGTGTGACAGCCCTGTAAGCAGCATGCTCCTTTGGATCTATTGCACCAGCTTCGCCTCTCCATGTGAGCCTCAGCGCTGCGACGGAACCCATACTTGGTTGATTTTGATAGCCTATGCTTCACCGTCACCCGGTCACATTTTGGTTTATAAGTAGCGATGGGTTACTCTTAGTGTGAGTGACGCTTGGTGCTTTTGTTTGGGAAGACTGATGACAGCACCCGTGCCGACAATTAAGAGTTTGACTTCTCCACTAGGTATCACGTGTAGACCATGATCGGATTTGGCTGGTTAAAGCGAGTGTTCTGTTAAAAAAGCAAGTACCTTTGGTTTTGCTGTGTACTACTTGGCATTATTCTCAGTGTGTGATCTGGATCAGAACTATCTACGCATAATTTTGTATATGTTCGTGAAATTTCTGTAAAACTTGTACACTGCCTTCTTGAAGTCCTAGATACATGAAAAAAGTGTCCGCATTTTGTGAGTAAACATGCTATGCATAATATCAGCATTAACTGCTTATTCATGAATGGCTCGGGAAAAATCGGAAGTGACCTTATTGTTGGAAAGGAAAGTGTGTTTGCAGTATTCTGCCAGTGTTCACTGTTAATTAATCCTACTGGTGATACCTGTTTAGGCAAAGTCCAGTGAGTCTGAAGTTGCTGGACTATAAATAAGAAAAGTTATTTCATGGGGTTCTGGTTGTATTGTAGGCGCGGACATGCAGTGGGTCACTTCGTACTCAAAATTTCATTATGTCCAAGCCATGATATATTCCTGTGTTGCTAGATGTGTTTTATTAGTAGCTGTTGATTTATTTAAGAGGACTGCTGGTATATGCCATGTGTATTGAGACTGAAAAAAGGGTTTTTTAAAGGTCCCATGACACCAAAATTTCAAACTCGAAATGTTTGTGTAATTTGATTGTCCTGTACATGAAGGCAATCTTGACAGAGTTTTAGTGGTGAACATCGCCTCTAAATGATTTTAATATGATCGTGAAGTGAGCGGGAATGCTCATCTGAGCTTGCAGCACCTCGCGACATCGCCAGTAGTATGACGCGGCTCATCTGTGATGTTTCACTATTGTAGGCAGATATCGTCGATGTCACAAATGGGTGCGCTGCGCTACGGGACACCAAGAGGAGTATTTTTCTGCTTCCTCTCCGTGTTGGTCGCTCAAGTGTACATTGTATGGTTCGGCGTCTGAACCGACGTGCGACACCGCATGCTACGACAACTGGCATACGGTTGTTCAGGACACACGGTGCTAATGAGGGATCGACGCGTAGGCGCCGCACTGACGGACTCTGGCTCCGTGGGCTCCTGCGTGGGCATATACGATTGGAATTTATATCCTTGTTGTCAAGTACAAAACAAACGATTGCGCATAGCCCTCCTTGATTCGACAGAGCACTGTAAATAAAACTATAGCTTCGCTAGCGCAACCCCACCACAACACCCCATCGTCACTGACGACTCTGACCGGTAGGCCTATGCCGACATGCGTGTTAGTGACGCTTTCAAGGCAAGCGCGAGCTCGTCGCATGATGCTTGTTACCACCGTGGTGATCATTTGCACCCATAGATCATCTGTTAAAACGCGTGATTAGCTTTTTTGTAAACCTCAATGTGAATATCAACACTGGTAACGAAATGAGCTGGTTCCGTGAAGCGGCCGTACCACTGTTAACCTGCGAAATGCCCTGCATTCCTGCTCCCGATCATGTGAATGCTTTGGAAGCAGGTGCTGCTATGAAGAAATAAATGGCCCATTTCAAGCATAGCTTTTTTACAATGATTTATTTGGTATCAAAAGCAAAAGGTGGTCAATATTTGCCGCGCTGTAGTGACTGGTGGTACGGCAAATGTATCGGTGTCCTAAGAAGCGCCGGGAAACAAACTGGCGGCCAGTGGCATGATGTTATATGTCACACGTCGCCAGCGCTGCCGTTGGCAGTGCCTGTCTCACGGTTCGAACCGACGACGCAGGCGACGCAAAAATCAGCCCGGGTGAACATTGTCAACTTTGCCTCTGACGGTCGACGATGTGAAGCAAAGCGAGTGGAGCGAGCAGACGAATTCAGCAACTGTGGGCTGGCGCTCTCCACAGTGTCACCGAATCTTAAGTTTACGTGATCTGCGCTTAGTACCAACAGCCGCCGCGCTAGCCTCGTGGCGCTAGTTTCTTGTAGTATCTGGCATGCGTTTCGATGCTTCATTAAAACTGAACTAAATTAACGGTGCTAGGATTAATTAGACGTCACATTGGAGAATTTGTGGCTTCATGGCGAGGTTACAAAACACTGCTCTACTCATTACAACGTAAGTCTCCAACGAAAAATTCGCTGTCATGGGCCCTTTAAGGTAGCAATATGAAAAATACATTCGGCGTGTTCAGAGTCACCTCAACACTCTTTCTACGGTTTTCAACACTAGTGACTTTGTTTAGAGCAACAATATGAAAATTGCTAAAATACGTGTCAGTACTGTTTTAGACAAATGCAAATGCTGCTGTGGAACTCTTCCCATGATTACCAGGCACATAAGGGCTTCACTTCCTTAGCTTTCAGTTCACTGCAGCAGGAGGTTGTCTGCTAGTGTAGAAGTAGCATCCATTCTACATTTGTTAGCACTGATCTGTAGTGTGTGGTCAGAGTGTTTGAAGAACAAAGCACAATTTTCTTTTCCCTTGTTTCTTGTAGACATTTTCACATGTTCGCACGATATGCACAGTGTGTGCCCCTTAAAATTTTAATTGTATACTTGTTTTTTTAATTTTTGTTCTTGTGTGCTTTATTATTGTTTTTATTTACACCTGTCAGGTATTGACATATGTCCCAATTTTTCTGAAACGCACATGTGGGTTTATATGCAGACTGTATGCCATTGTAAGATCATGTATGGTGTAACCCCCCCCCTTTTTTTTTTTTTCATTTCACCTTGCCCTGTAACGCCTGCAATAATGTGATAAATAAAAATAACCATCTTTGATTTCTTCTCTATGCAAGTTGGATGCATGCCGGGGCCTTCTGGACATAGCTTAGAACCGTTATTTTTTATTTGCGGGAGCTCATTTCGTGATGGTGTAGCTATTATGTTATATTAAACTTGTGCTCCTGAGGCACCACCACTTCGCTTTTGGTGGGTTGCTGCATTTGTGAATTGTGATAACTGGTAGGATGCCAGTAGGCTTAAAGGGTCACTCACCAGGACACTTGGAAAATTTGGGTTATACACTTAAGGTTCTTAAAAGGGGTTGTGAAAAGAATATGGATATGCCCGGTCGCAATTTTCACTACTTCAGTATGCATTCCACAAGCTGATTCCGAAATGTTTCGGCGAAGTATTCAGTGCACATTTAATAATGCCTGTTTGAAACCCCAGCATTCTTGCACTCCCTAAACGACTGTGCGACAATGTGGGCTGGCATGGTACTATTTGGTGGCATTCAGCAAGATATTTTTAAGTGTGAAGGTATAGTGAACTCGCATTTGCTCTAAAAGAATTGATTTACTTGAAAGCTAGAGAGAAAGAAAATACTTAAAAACCATGCAGTGCCGCCATTTGGAAGCAAGGCTGCAGCACGATTTGTTTTCCTGTGGCCTCCTGGTGGCGACTAACATGACGTCAACTGCTGAGTTGAGGGGAATGCGTGCAGTGAAACAGAAACCGTGTTTTTTATCGCTCTAAATCAAGCCACACGTTGCAACGGAACAATGCATATTGTTGATTGGAGGGTCAGGATCCCGAATATGCACTTAGTACAAAATCATCAGAAAAGGTTTCACAACACCTTTTTGTACCGAATAGGGCACGTTCTACCACAAGAATTTTCCAAATTGGTGCTTTATTAGCAGAGATAACAGTGTTCCTGAAAAGGATTTCAGGAGGGTAGAATCACTACCAGTACAACACCCTCGCCACGTGCCAGTGTTGAGGGGCGAAGCAACGTAAAAGAAAAGGCAAAGCATGCTCTATTGTGCCCGCATCTGGTCATCCCCTCAAAAAAGCGAAGCGCCACCTCTCGATTAGTCCGTGCCATTCTCGACATGCGTCATGGTTTGTAGTGATGCATAGGTGTTTTGTGGTGACAGTGCATTGTGCGCAGTACGGAGCATCAGGCTCTCATCGTGGTGCTCAGTGCTTGTAAGAAGAGAGGAACTGGCACTCAGTTTGAAGTTTGAGCGCTTTCCGTGGCACATAGCCACGTGGTTCTTAGCAGGTGTATAATTGTGAGCATGCTCTTAGAGTGACCTAGAACTACTTGGGTAGTGGGCTCACTGGGCATGCCCTCCCATGCATTGCTCTGAGGCAGCGAATGTTGGTATAGCGATAGCCCACTCGCGGCGCTGAAGTATGTTTCTCCTGGACATGTGCCAGGCATGCGGCTGAACCGCTGCCGCTCCAGCCACTATGCCGTGTTTTTTTGTGATCGAAACGGCATGCTTGTTCTTTGAAACTTGTGGCTTTAAAATGTAACGCCTCTTATTAGGCTTTAGACAGCGAATAATACGTCTTGCATTATTTATGTGAGTGCAATAATAAGTGAAAGTCGCCATGTGGACGCATGGCTTAAGACGGGCTGCATACTGTTGTGCAAAGATTATAACTGAGTGCATCCATCTTCAATGTAGCGCAGAGGGTAGGCAGAACCAATGCGAAAAAAAAAAAGCTCTACCATGCCTATAATCACTGCAATAACACAGGCTTAGTGTGTAGCTGGTGAGGGGCTCTGAAAGGTCTTTACATTTTGTCAGTGACTAATTCAGGGCAATTGGTGTGCTGCCGCTGCTTGTGGGCCTGCAGTTCTGTGCTAGATGTGCATTTGAAGTTGTGTGTTAATAGCTTCTTTTTCTATTTGAAGGCTTTGCTATGTATGAGACATGTTTCTCAGTATTTTTTTTCATGATTGCACGTTTCACATAGCAGAACATCATAGCAGGCTATTGTTACATATTAGTAAGTGAGGAAATACAGTGTGTGAGCAAAACAGTTTATTGGAGATTGGGTTGTAGAGTGCTGTTGTCTTTAAAGGAGTACTGGCACGAATTGTAGATATTTTCCTGTTGCTCTGAACAAAAGCACTGATGTTGAGAAGCTGTGCACTTGCTGTGATTCTGTCTTGCCTAAATTAAGGCACTACTTTTTGGGCAAGCTCTGTGGAGTTGTAGTGACCCTTCGGAAAATGAAATGCAGGCCGAGTCATTCATTTTGGATCCAGAAGAGCTGGAAGAAGAGCGCGTGCTGGACACGTCCAAATTCCTACTGAGCTCATCAGAAGGTGGCGGAGGTGAGAGTCCCGACCTGCAGGTGGGCAGCGTTGACCCCGACACCCAGGCACGCCTTGAGGCTCTGCTTGAAGCCACAGGTGAGTGGCCTCCGGGCAGTACTGCTTGATGACAGTTTGATGGTGTGGGCTTAGTGCCAGCAGTGGTATCAGGTGCTGCTGCACACATGCTTATTAAACCGATGTGGGTAATGCAGTATGTTGTTTTTACACTTCTGCATGGTCCTTTATGCATTTGCATTGTTGTGGTTACGGTCTTCACTGTTACACTACAGGGAGCTTCAGGAAGAAAGCTTTCATCCATGCTGTATTTTCCATATGTGCTGAAGATAGGTAGCTGCTGGGTTTATTTATGGAAAGATGCGTTATGAAGAGCTGCTAAACACGTTTAAATAGAGTTAATAGCATTGATGATGGCAGGTTGCAGTGGAAAATTCATTTGGTACGGTTTTTTGTTTGGAAAACTGACTAGGGGTTTCATGCGATCAGCACAGGGGGAGTAGTTCCTTTTACGTTGTGGAGAAGACTTGTGAAGGCTCACTACGTGCCAGTGAGGTGAAGAAAGAAAAAAAAAACGGAGGCTTTCTAAGGGTGCATGCCATAATATGCTCATGAGGCGCACCAGAGCTACTTGTGCCAGGCACATAATTGCTTACTCCGTGTATGTCTTCTTTATTGCCTGGTGCATAGATGCACTGATTTAATGCCTCCTGCATCAAGTGTTTTGTCGGTTTAGTGGTCTGCTTGCCACGCTCCAGTTCAGTCATGTTTTAGCTTAAGTATCTGTTACAGACTCTCTCTCTCTCTCTCTATATATATATATATATAGAATTTTCCAAATTGGTGCATTATTAGCAAAGATAACAATGTTCCTCAAAAGGATTTCAGGAGGGTAGAATCACTACCAGTACAACACCCTCGCCACATGCCGATGTTGAGGGGCAAAGCAACGTAAAAGAAACGGCAAAGCATGCTCTATTGTGCCCGCACTACTGTGTGTGTGTGTGTGTATATACACACACACACACACACAGTAAACGTGTTATAACGAAGTCAACAGGACGGTAAAAAAATTCGATATAAGCAGTAATTCGATATACGCGACTGCCACATAAAAGCTCAGCAAGTACAGCTAAATTAGCCATGACAACTTCGCAGACGTGGTATTCAGTGAAACAAAGTTTTATTCACGCACAAAATTCCGTAGCTGGGGCAACGATGGGTACATCTGCGTCAGCCATCACGAACGATTCGAAGTTGCCTTCCATATCTCCACCAACGATGCTGTTCACAGCTTCGTAGAGATCGTCGCAGTCCTCGCAGTCATCATCAGCGTCTTCCGTGTGCGACTGGGAAAATCCGGCATGTGCAAAGCAGTTTGCACCCGCCGTGAATATGTATCCGCAACTTGTTACTTCGCTCTAAGCGGAGCAAGCTATCGACATGCTTCGAGTAATCCGGTCTAAAATACACGCATTTGGGTCGGGACTGCGTGACACTGCGATAAAAGCGATAATTCGAATAAAGCGACTTCGTTGTAACGAGGGTTTACTGTATATGAGTATATGTTCTGATAGTTAGATGATGCAGTAAATAGAGGTCAGTAAACACTACTTGATTACTTCTTTCTTCCACACAATCACCGTACATTGTAGACGGATTTGCAAATTGTTCTGGTTGTTTAGCTGAGGTGGGTATGTCTGTGTGTGTGTGTGTGCAGGGCTGAGCAAGCTGTCCCTCGAGGGCAAGCAGTTTGCGGACCCGGAGGTTCTTCGGCGGCTAACGACCTCCGTGAGCTGTGCCCTGGATGAGGCGGCAGCTGCGCTCACGCGCATGCGTGCCGAGCACGGCGGTGCCACACCCCATCAGCAGCAACAGCAGCAGCAGCAGCAACTGCAACCGCAGCAACAAGCGCAGCAGCAACCACAGCAGCAAGGAGCAACTGGGGGAGCAGCTGCAGCGGCAGTCAACAGCAGCCGGACCCTGGCGGAAGCGTGTAGCGAAGGGGACGTACGTGCCGTGCGTCAGCTACTTGACGAGGGCCGCAACGTCAACGAGGTCACCGAAGAGGGGGAGAGCCTGCTCTCTCTCGCTTGCGCCTCGGGATACAGCGAGCTGGCACAGGTCAGAACAAACTGCTTGAGGATAAAAGGGGGGAAAGTTTGTTAATCAACAGCCGATTACACTGAAGCTTTAGAACAGCGGTTCTCGGCAGTTGATGTGTCGGCGGCCCCGTGCAGTGACAACAGGGGGAGGAGTGTGGGAGTGTGTAGGGGCTATAACACAACACTGGAAATGGGTAGTAACTGAGACAAACCGAGACAATGTTGCGGGGATTGCTGCCGCAGTTCTGGAAGCAGGTGCCACAATTGGGAAACCACTAGGGATGCGCGAATATCAATTCTTTAACTTAAAGCTGATAATCAAAATCAAGTGAGAATTGGACTGTTTTACTTGTTTGGATACAAGTACTACTTTTGGTTATTGCAGAAATTTTTGTAAAGCAGAGGTGAAAAGGCTAGTTAATTGTACAGCAAAATAACGCACAGGAAAATTACACCTTTTGCAACATTTCTGCTGGGCAGTACTCCACCTGTAGCTATTGATTGCTGTCGTAAAGCAAGGGTAGCTGCTCCATATGTCTGGGGAGGAGCGGCACCTGTGTCCATGTCGCAATTTCTCCAGGCACCAACTACAGCCGCTCACTAGATACGCTAGTGCCGATGTGTTTTGGCTTGTTGCTGTTGCCTGCGACAGCTTGTGGCCCCTTCTCGCTCTTTGTATGCTTCACCACATGACACATGTACCGCGGCAAGTGAGCTTCACCACGGTGCAGTAATGCTACATTGAAGTGTAAAAAGAAAACTTTTTTTTGCTTTCTTTGTGCTCTTGGGTTTTGTGGGTGCAGAAAAATGGCTTTGCAGACTCCCTGTTTGAGAAGCACAGTTTTAGAAGGTCTGGCCATACTCTGTGGAACTACAGTCTATACTCATTACAACGGGTCCGTGTACAGCAGACTTCCAGATCTAGTTGGCCTTATTTCAACCTAAGTTTGGTTTGTCTATTTTATCAATGCAGCAGAAGTTTGCTTTTAATGGACAGTGCTACAAGAAACTGTCAGTTGCAGTGGGCAAAATTGGTGGCAATTTTTTCCGAATTGGGGCATATAAAACTTACTTTTACCGTGTGATGTCGACGCATTGTGACAACAGGCTTGACCATGTCTGCGTTTGCATGCTCAAGCTGTGACAAGTTTTAAATTTAGGCTGGCGACATTGGTGGCCTTTTGCCAAGCTGAGCCTCCAGCAAAGCCAATCCAAAAGCATGCAGTATGTAGGCATTTCGTCAATGACCTGTGCTAGTCAGTCAGGAAATTAATTCTCAACACTTCAGCTGTTTGTGAACAGTCCATTACTCACTCTTCGTGATTTTATAACAACATTGTTTGGCATCTTCACCAAGTTTCTTGCAAAGTGTTGAGGTCCACATACTGGGTGAAGTCATTGCGCATTAAAGAACCTCAGGTGGTCGAAATTTCCAGAGCTCTCCACTACGGCGTCTTTCATAATCATGTTGTAGTTTTTACGACATAAAACCCGAGAAATAATAATTAATTTACCAAAGTTATGGAAGTTACGGGTGTTCCAGTGCTCCAAGGCTCTGTCCTGGGGAATTCTATTGGCAGATTAGAATTAAGTTATTGCGAGAGGTGCATTGGTGAAAGGGAAAATTAGCATCCACCCGTTTTCTAGCACAAGACTACAAGGAAATCCATATGGATTTCTCAGATATGAAAGCTTCCTAGTTGCCGAAAAATTTGTTCTGGTCCGGGGGTTCGAACCCGGGACCAACGCCTGTCTGGGGCACTTGCTTGACCTGTCCCAGGACCAGGAAGAATGTCTCACTTGTTATTTATTTATTTATTTTTGCTGTGAGAAACTCGTGAGTGTTACAATCGAGGGTACGGTAAAATCAAGCAAATACGGTAAGCAGTTTCTGTATTCCGTGATTGTGTTGTATTTTAAGAAAGTCGGATGGGAGGTCTTGTGTGTGTGCTTATTGTTGTTGCGTACATTTTGCAGTTACTGCTGGCGATGCGTGCCAACGTCGAGGACCGAGGCCTCAAGGATATGACCCCGCTGATGGAGGCGGCCACTGCGGGCCACACTGACATCGTGAAGCTGCTTATTGAGCATGGAGCCGATGTCAATGCGCAAACGGCACAGGGTATATATTAGGTCCTGTTTATGTTAAGAAATTTTTCGTCCCAGGCAACTACTCATAGAAAATCACACACAAAAAAGTGGACCATTTACAAGTAGCTTTTTGAAAGGTACTATACTTGCACAATCCCAGCATGCCTCTGATTCTAATGCATAGGTAAGCTTAAAGGAGTACTGACACGATTTTTGCGGTAGGGCAAAATATACGTTTTTCGTTTGCTAGCCATGTATTGTTAATGCCCTCTGGGCACTGAAGCCAGGAAACACATCCAGATATTTTAGTTTAGGTTTAAACTTTTCGTCTCCCAGCACTGCATGCCAGCCCCAGCGCAATGGACACTACGATGACGTATGAACACAGTCTCTTAAAAATAGCTGAAATCACTGTCGGAGTCGCTGGACGGCCGTGAAGTTGTCGTTTGCGTGCCTCACGTGTATTTGGCCACATATGACAGAGTTGCAGCGATGCTATCATGAATTGCTGTCTCTACGTGACTTAGATGTATGTCAGACTGTGTTGACCCGTCACTAGAAAACCGCCACCTCGAAATTGAAACGGAAAGTGGGCTTTTAAGGGAGCATTTACAGCAACAATTCGAGAATGTCAAAAATTCGTGTCAATACTCCTTTAACTTGCAGCACGTTGCTGGTAAAAGCTGCGTTGGTGTCATGACGTCCTTGCGTGCACGCTTGCAGCAACTGCTGTGCCTGTTTATCACTGTCGGTGTTACCACAGGTGGTGCGTCTTAAGGGAGGATGTGGGGATCGTTGTGAACTTTCTCATTTCTATACCAATTGCACTGTAAATTGGCACACATGCTTGCCGTTACAGTAGTATGAACTGGGCAAAAAATTACCGTAAAAGCCCGCATATAGCCGGGGGTTTTTTTTCCAGATTTTAGTATGCGAAATTTCGGCCCCATACTGTATACGGGTCCCAAGAATCTTTGGCCTGAATTCAGTTTCAGTTTCGGCATAGCGCAGTGCTATCATCATCATCAGGTGTTTGTGCGCTTCTGCGTTAGGTAGCATGGGCGGCATTAGTCCTAGAGACCTACAGGCTTGCAGCAGCGGCCATTGCCATGGCTTGGCGCACGTAACGACAGCCACAATATTGCTCCTGCATTTTTACGCCATGTCAGCACCGTGCAGGCAGTACTCGGCTGCCTTTAAAAGAAAAGCTATTGCTGCTGCCGAAACCATCGGCAACTGTGCTGCGGAGTGGCAGTTTGGAGTCGACGACTGGAGCATTCGCGGTTGGAGGAAGCACAAGGAAGCTCTCTTTGCATGCAGCGACCATAGAAAAAGTCTCCGTGGACCAAAAAAAAATGGAGCGTTTCCTGACATGGGACGAGAACTGATGGACTTTGTTTGGGAGCATCGAGCTGCTACAAGCGAAGGCAAGGGAGATCGCTTGACACAAAGCCATTCAGCCAGAGGACTTCATGGCAAGCAAGCATCGGGCATCTCACATCAATGCGCTGCGCTGGGTTCCCCCTGTGTCGGCGTACGTCGATCTCGCAGGAGCTACCAGAGAACTGTGAAGAGCAGCCTTGTGGCCTTTCAAAAGTATGCGATTGCGTTGCGAAAGGCAGTCCCCTTTCAGATGGGCCAGATCGGCAACACAGATCAAATGCTGGTGTACCTGGATATGCCCTCGGCACTAACTGTGCATCAAAGAGGCTCCAGGCAAGTTACCGTGCGATCGACTGGGAATGAGAAAACGCGGGTAACTGTAATGTTGTCCTACACGGCAGATGGTCGCACGCTGCCGCCCATATCATCATCATCATCGGCCTATTTTAGGTCCACTGCAGGACGAAGGCCTCTCCCAACGATTTCCAATGCACCCTATCCTGAGCGAGTTGGTTCCATTTATGCCTTCAAACTTTTTCATTTTATCGCTCCATCTAACATTTTGCCTGCCTCTGTTGCGTTTTCTCTCTCTTGGTATCCATTCTGTCGCTCTTACTGTCCATCGGTTACGTTTCCTCCTCATGAGATGTCCTACCCATGTCCACTTCTTTCTTCTTTTCCGACGGTGGAACCCGCGGAACCGGAGTTTTGGAGAAACCGAAACCGAACGAACGACTGCAGCAGAATATGATCATGATGATAGTGAAATGAAGAAGTGGCTAGGTGGCGCTAGTCACCACCCGGCGGAAGCGCTTGGGCCGCCGGTGCATCCAGTGTTTATTAAAAGCGGAACGCACACGGACGACGGGACGGCTTGCGCTGCCATTAGGGGGTGCCACCGCCACTGCCACCACAGTTGTTTGAGCTGCTTGCTACGCCTCCGCAGCTGGTTTCTTTGTGTACGTAGCGTGCGAGCCAGAGAACACGCGAGCTCGTACACATTGCGTTCTCCGTCTGTGCTTGTGCCGTTGCCGCCGCTGTCGCGCTTCATCGTGATGGCGACCGCCACCGGAGTGAAGCGGCCACAGCAGCCAGCAATGATGACAGTCCAGATGAGCCGACGCGACATCGCACCGTGCAGGAGGCCGCCGAAGCCCTCGCGGTCCTCGAGGAGTTCTGTGTCCTGTTCCACTTCTTTCTTCTTTTAATTGGTATAATATCAGTTACTCCTGTCTGTTCCCTGATCCATTCCGCTCGTTTTCATCTCTTAGTGTTACCCCTGTCATTTTTCTTTCATTGCACGTTGCTTGCTTCTTGGTTTCATCTCTAGTCTCTTCGTTATCCTCCATGTTTCTGTACCGTACATTAGTACTGGGAGAATGCAGTGATCGGATACTTTTCGCTTTAGTGACAGTGCCAAGTTTCCAGTCATGGTTTCGGAATGCTTTCTGAATGCGTTCCATCCAGCCCATCCTTATTCTACGGAGGATTTCTTTTTCATGGGTAGGTGTTCCTGTTAGTAACTGTCCCAGGTATACATATTCGTTCACTCATTCTAAGGGTTCACTGTTAATTTTAAATTCCTGTTCTTTAGCTAGGCTATTGAGCTTAACTTTGGTCTTTTGCCTATTCATTTTTAGTCCAATTTTAACACTTTCCGGGTTTATGTCATCAATCATCTTTTGTAGTTAGTCTCCATCATTGCTAAAGAGTGTCCTCTGCAATCTTGAATTGCTGAGAAATTCTCCATCTATTCGAATTCCCTTTTCTTCCCAGTCTAGACAGTTCGAATTCCCTTTTCTTCCCAGTCTAGACATCTAAACACCTCCTCTAAATATGCAGTGAATAGCATCGGGGAGATCGTATCTCCTTGTCTGACACCTCTCCCAATAGGGATTTCTCTGCTTCTCTCATGTAGGAGTAGTGTGGCTGTGCAATCTTTGTATATGTTGTTGATGCTTTTCACGTATATGTCAGGTACCCCTTGTCTACGTAGAGCTTCTAGAACTGCTTGTATTTCTATCGAGTCAAATGCTTTCTCGTAGTCGATAAACGCCATATAAAGAGGTTTGTTATATTCCGCGTACTTCTCAATTACTAGGTTGATAGCGTGGCTGTGGTCCATTGTCGAGTAACCTTTCCTAAAACCAGCTTGTTCTCTTGGTTGGTTAAAGACGAGTGTTTCTATTATCCTAGCAGAAATTACTTTTGTAAATAGCTTGTATATTACTGGGAGTAGGCTAATTGGTCTGCAATTCTCCATGTCACCTTTCTTGTGGATTAGGATTATATTAGCATTTTTCCAACTGCGTGGTACACTAGATGTCTTGATACATTTCATGGAGAGCGATGCAAGTTTTTCAAATATAATGTCTCTTCAGTCTTTGATCAAGTCGGCTACTAAGCCATCTTCTCCTGTTGCTTTACTGCTGGACATGCCTGTGACATTTTTGACTTCGTCAGCGGTTATACATGGAATTTCAGTGTCCTCCTCTGATTCCATTTCTTTTAAGGTTGTATGGTATGTCTGAGAGCTGTACAGTTCAGTAGGACATCGTCTGCTACCTTTACTATTTCGTTGAGATTGTTGATAACATTACCTTGTTTATCTTTTAGCTCATGTATTTTGTTTTGTCCTAAGTGCAGTTTCTTTTTGGCCGATTTAATGCTGGTGCCTTTCTCTACTGCTTTCTCTATTTCTCTCATGTTAAAGTTTCTTACATCTCTTTGCCTGGCTTTACTGATCAGTGTTGATAGTTCTGCAAATTCTGTTTTATCTTTTGACAAAGTCACTTTCATTTGTAGTCTTTGGTAGATTGGGACAACTTACTTGTTAGTTGCTTTGTGCTTTACTCCCGACTTCTGTCGCTGTTTCAAGGATTGTTTTCGTTATGGTTTTGTTTATTTCTTCTGAATCTAAATCTTCATCATTTTGGCCTAAGGCCTCGAACTTGTTGTTTCGGGAGACTTAAATTCTTCATTCTTCGCTCTGGTTACCTCTAGATTTGCGTTTTTTCTAGTAAATAATTTAGTTCATTTTTTAGGTTGAGGACAATCTTCGCCCTTACTAATCTGCGATTGCTGCATTTTATCTTCCCTACTACTTCAGTGTCTTTTGCTTACACACGTAGGCTGCCACCCTACATGGTGTTTAAACGAAAGGCGCTGCCGAAAGGGTAGTAGTTCCTAAAATATGTCGTCCGCTGCCAGGACAAGGGGTGGATGGATGAACCGCTAGTGCTGGACTGGATTAAGCCCGTTTGGTGTCGACGGCCCGGAGCACTGCTCGGGCTCCCTTCGATCTTTGTGCTCGAAACGTTTCAGTGTCACCTGGCCGACTCCGTAAAGCGACTCCCGCACCGAACTCGTCGTCATTCCGGGAGGGATGCCCAGCTGCAGCCGCTTGATGTGTACCTTAATAAGCCATTTAAGGACCACACAAAGCGCCTGTACATGGAGTGGATGAGGTCCGGGGAGCCAGAAGTGACCCCTGCCGAACGGCTGAAACGGGCCTCGCCACCAATGCTCTGCTCGTGGATAGTGGCCTGCATTCCTGAGGCACTCGTTCGTTGGGCCTTCAAAAAGTGCTCCATCTCAAATGCGCTTGATGGCACTGAGGATGATGTGCTGTGGGAGGACATTTCTGACAAGGGAGCTTCGGAAGAGAGCGTGTCCGACGACGAATAATCAAGGGTGTAAATAAATGCATTTTTCCCTTTTCCTCTGACTATATTCGGGTGAAAACTTGTTTCTCTCGCATTTGCTATCCCCGAATTACACCCCGGACTATATGCGGGTTTTTACGGTACTCTCCTGTCTCAAATATTTTCATTCACAGCATCTTCATTTCACTGACTGACCAGTGATTTTGTGGAGAACGTGGAGAGCTAAATATGCTAGAAATGTAACTGAAGTGTCTGTGTACTCTCAAATGTACACTCCACTTCGTGACATGGCTATATTTCTGGGGGACGTGTATTTCTGGTGTGATATAGCATAGTTGGTACTTTTTTTCATACCTGTATCAAACGGGCAAGAATGAGGCATACATAAAATGTTATATAATAAATTATCACATTAACATAAGGCAAAAGTAAGCATGTCTTAAGGTATAGCACTCAAGGATCGCAGCAACACAGATTGAAAATATGCCAAGTGGTTGCCAAGATATCGGCTCCACAAAAGTGACAGGGAGCATAAGATATAGTTTTGAGAAAATGGCTGCCGAAGTTGTAGGTGTCCTCTGCTAGACATGGCTTTTTGCTTCTCTGTTCTCTTTCCATGCAATCTCCAGGCTTTCTTTTTTCATCTGGTATCTTTTTCTGCTGCCTGTTGAAGGTGGGGGGGGACGTGGCTTTTGGCTCAAGTATTCCTATTTCTTGATGAATGTTGGTGAATATTGGCACAAAGATAAAGAATGGCTCTCTGGCACTTTCATGGATATTTTTAGTTGATAACAATTTGCCATTTTCCTCACATTCATATTATTTTAACGTAACTATTAATCTTCTATCTTGGTTGCAATGAACAACTCGGAAATCCCAGAATGCTCACAAACTGTGGCTCTCACTATGGCAGCCTACACCTCCTTCCCAAATAAACACATTTATGGTCAGGACATAGGTGGCACTGAGATTTCTGAGTAGTTAGTTCAATGAGGAAAGTTGTCTAGCTACAAATTAACCCGTTTCCTCTTCCCCCCCCCCCCCCTCCCTCTTTTTTTTTTGTAATTTTCCCTGTCGTGCAAATGGTGCTTTGCTAGGCTTACATCGTGTCAGAACATTCATAAACTCATGGTGATAAATGCGCAAACACACACTGGATGAAGTGAGGAAACACAGACAACCACAGAATTTAAACCAACTGGCCCGGTTATTAACAGTCCCCCATTCATGTTTGCGGCGATACTTGGCACGGCCCAAGTGCTCCCAAAGTCTATCACCAGTGCTTCTTAATGGCGTTTGATTTGTCTGCAAACTTTCCGCATTGTACGTCGGTTCAACACACACGAGTGGCGGTGTTCAGTGCCGATGAGCGAAATGACTAGCCAAGGTACCGGGAAGTCGTCGCATGATGCGCTTGGTCTCGCATTTTGGGTACCCGACATGTGAAATGCTTCGCGCTGCCCAGACAAAGTACTGTACGCATCGTACACATCGTGCAGCCGCTTGGTCTGCAGCCTGTTCGCAGTTAGGCCTAGCAACAACTGCGAGCAGTAGGTGTGCGATGTACGTGACTGCGGTGCTTGAGGCTTCAGTGTACGTAATGCTTGGTCGCAAGTCCAGGCACGTCATGGTCTTTGTCGCCCTTTGACGCATCTGGGTTGCTGATCAACGGAACATACGCAGTTAGGACGAGTCGGCGTAATGTGCCTGCTGGTCCAAGAGGCGTTTTCACCATGTTCGCGATTGGCACGTCTCACTGTCGTCATCTGACGTCGAGCTTCCACTTTTGGCTAACAAACTGATGCGTACATTTGCTCTAAGTGATTGTTGATCTGTAAATGCACAACGCTGTAACCTCGCAAGGTGCTCCATGGAGCAGATGATGGCCGCCCCCAGGGTGAGTGTTTGGCCAATGGCGAAGCGTGCCGGTGCAATATGGCGGACGCGGCTAACCGGAGGCCTCAAAACGACCTTCGAACGTTTGCTTTTTGCGCATTTGTTTTGGCGGAGAGGAGCTAGGCTGAAGCTGGAAACTGAAGACTGAGAACTGCTCTTTCCGATGCGCCCAAGACAGCGGCAACCAGTGGTGTAGTCGCAGAGCTATCGTTGTTTGAAGGGCGCGATATTTTCGTTCTTTGCACGATGATTTTCACCTCTTTAGCTGGTGAAGCAGCTTTCTTTTTTCTAGCATTTCTATGCAGTTTTCAACTTAGATATTTTAGAATCTGCAAAAGAAAAAGTGTTACAAAAACTGAAAGTGTGATTTTCAAGAAATCGACTTTCGTCATTTTTCACGACATGGGTCTCAAAACAGCTTGTTAGTTTTGGATTGATTTCAGTGATATTTATGAGTCATGTTTAGTTTTTTCTGCTGATTCCTAATGTCTAATGATATTTGGTATATATTCATTAGAACAAAAACTATAAAGCATTTAATACAGAAATTGGGTCGATTTCTTATGAAGCTTATCAAGAGCTTCACTTTGCCAAAGTCAGAAACAGAGTGTATGGATAGAATGCCTGAAAGCTGTTCTATCCGATGATGCTAATTTTATTGTTCTTGGCACACTTAGATATAGACTTGATCACTATATTTTTATGAACTTGCATTTATATTTACTGGCAACAATTATTTAATAGACTTTAAAAACAAATAGCATAATTGGCTAGATCAATTAAATCCGAATAAAATGACATGCAAGTTTGTCACTGTAACTCAAGAAAAACAGAAAAAAAAAAGCTCCATAAGGCTGAGTGCAGGAAGCAAAAATATTGAACCGAGAAAAACGCATTTGAAGTTTCAGACAAGTGTTACTTTGGTTGGTTTAAAATGCAGCTACAGCACTAGCAGTTGCTCGACAATGATCGCATGAGATGTACTGCAGCGTTGCCGAGAACCGGACAGTTCTCGTACAATGCGGGCGCCGCTTTGGACACGACAGTTGGTTTGGGCAGCGCACACTCGTTAACATTCCATCGCGCATGCTATGAATGCTTTCATGCGCTTGAAGCATCTTGCTTAGGCGAGCATCTTCGGAAGTGCCATCATAAAATGAGGAACTGTGCGGCGGGCCGTGTGAACGCAAGAAAAAGCAGACGCAAACGGCACTGGCCAAGCAGCAGCAGCTGCAAAACAAAAATAGAAAAAAAAATGGCCACCTCAGTCACAATAGCCAATGGGATGCTCGAGACGAGGGGCTCACCCAATGCACTCTTGCTGTGACCAATGAGCATTCCGGAACCACCCTTCAGAGATGTGCTGATAGCAGCTGTTCAGTCGGAGTGACGCCGTTTTGAAATTCTGCAAAATGCGCACAATGAAAAGAGCTTCAAAACAAGCCCAAGATGGCGGCGCGGGCCCAGCTATGCGCCCGCGGTGCGCATGAGGTTTCAATAAATTTTAGCTGTTGTGGTGTTCTAAAAAGTTTTATGCTGTTTCTCAGTCGAAATCGGCGTTCATAATTTGAGGGAGCTGCTTGATGGTACAAACATGTGCCTAAAAGGCGTTCCTCTCAAAATTGATTTTTGGTCATTTTTTTGCTTTTCCAAAACCTGCATCGCCCTTTAAAGGTTGGGGGAGCTTGTCTCTCTGTCTGATGCACACTTTTCCTTGGACTTCGGTTTTCCATGGACTCCGCCACTGCTTTCGTAGGGGGGGGGAAAGGAATGCCTAGATACGGCTGCGCCCATAGCGATGCAATAGTATGCTTCGGAAATAGGCAGCCAGCCGCGTTGCGCTTTCTGACTTGCGTTGGCTGTGTGTCTTGTGCACACTCGCAAGACTGTTCAAAATTATACCATGCGGGGAAAAGTTTACCAAGTGATGGCTCCTTTTCGATGTGATGGTACACTGAGAATTTCAGCGTTTTCAGGCTATGCAGCTTGCGATGAACACGAGATGATACTGCATTTACTCGAATCTAGGCTGTCCGCGATTGCAGGCTGACCCCTGAAATCCGCAAGGCCAAAAAAGAAAAAAGAGCTGTTTCACTGGCAGAAAACCCAGCATTTTTTATGTGTAAGCGTACACTCCCTAGGTACGTTTCTATGAAGTTTCTTCATTGTCATCATGATAGCCTGCATCATCGCTGTCCTCTCTGTTCTTGAGTTCATCCTAGAGGGCATCATCCTCGCTTCCATCCATCGTGTTTGAAACACAACACTTCTTGAATGCTTTAATGAATGTTTCATCTGGAATTTTGTTCGATGCCGCGGCGATCCAGTTCACCAGCTGGCCGAGCAAAGCATGGCGAACTTATGCTGTGCTTGCAATATGGAAGTTTTCACCTCGTGCAAAATGGCCTTTCTCGTAAGGGCAGGACGCGCTGTAGTGACACCGCTTGGTTGGTGCCACCGCTTCTCAGGTACAGTTGGCGCGGGCGTTTCGTGAGCACGTGGTTAAGGTGTGACACTCCAAAACTCTACTAACATGACTGGACTGAACGACTGAACTGCCAAGCCTGAGGATAGGAGAGGGTGCCAGAGTGCATGGCAATCACCAGCGCTGCAATCACATGGAACGATCCACCCTTGCTGGCATGACAGCTCACTGGCCTGATATCCCTCACTACACGAACAAGGGACTGCAAGATTCCAGAACGATGGACACTGCGAAGGAGACAATGCGGTTTGCTGTGTAACTGTGGGGACGACTCCTCCGCTGCTCAGCCTATGCTACCACATCACCGTGCAACTATCGTAGAATGTCGCGAAAATGAGCGCCGGGCAAGCATGCAGAACCGCCTGCACACCAGCAGTTTGGGATCAGTGCATGGCAAGCTGTCATACCACCAGCACGGCGGGGCTATGTGTCAACTGTGGTCAAACCACTGTACATGAATGTAAGCCGACCCCCCACTTTTGACGTTTTTTTGAAAAAAAAAAAAAACACGAACGTGACCTATATTCAAGTAAATATGGTAAGATGAGACATTAATGTTGAATTCCAGTGGTGGAGTCATAGCAAGTTTTTTGGCTCATTTTGGAGCAGGTTTGTTCAATTGCCTGGATAAAAGCGAGAGTCACATATTCCAATGAGAGAGTCTGAGTGGACTCGGAGCAGAGTCGCTCAGTGGAGCAGTCACTGCTGATGGAGTCATCCACTGTGGGCACACTGACATTGTGAAGCTGCTTATAGAGCATGGGGCTGGTATCAATGCGCAAACGGCACCGGGCATATATATTAGGGCCGCTTTACATTGTATTAACAAATTTTGGTCACCTTACTTATAGTTTCACTCCATAAAAATCCACTTCAGGTCCACTCCATAAAAATGGGCTGTGTGGAACAGAGTGAGCTTCTCCCACTTCATCGCACCAGCATGCATTTGCACAAATACAGTTGACCAATAATTCAGACTTCATGGTGAACCTAAAAGAGTCCAAATGATTGAAGTTCCGAAAAAAGCTAATATGCATTTTAAGGACTCTGAGCTAGGAATAAGTGGTTGATGCACTGCTGTGCGCATTTCATCTTACGTGGGGCTAAGTCTGCTCGTATTTCTGCCACTTTATGATGATACTAGGAGAGCGAAACGCTAGTCAGATCTTCACATGGCAGTTCTGAAGCACATGGTACATGTTCTGAGTCGGAGTCACTCTCTGACAGTTGAACTTCTGCAGTTATTTCAGTTCGGCACACGACACTGCGCCATGACATCTACAATGTCTTAAAATGTAATGATCGCAGGAATTGCCGTATCGCAGCCTCGAGGTTGTCAATTGTGTGTACACATGATCGGCGGCAGTTGAGGCTCTTTTGTTGTGAAGTTGGGCTCATTACCAATTCGCAAAGATAAATCCAGCAGGAAGGAAGCAGTTGCCGAATACATCTCAAGCTCACACTGTCTTCAGGGCATCGGCAGGCATACTAGATTGGCAGCGTCATGTGTTTGCCTTGTTTCGTTGGTGTTGACTGCTCTTTGGCATAGGCTACGAGGCCACCATTCGTACCACGACATGTCCTGTCACTCTCGAGAAAGGCATCTTGGAATGCAAATTGAATAGACAAGCACTGAATGGCGGAAGGCTGAAGCATTATCAGGAGTCGTGGATATGACCAACCGGCGATTGCAATGACCATGTGACTTGCCTCCAAAATTGGCATGTCGAGACTGAAACTAGGCATCGGAGATCAGTTATTTTGTGTGCAATCTCTGAGGCCATATTTGATATCTTGTCCAGAGGTGATGATGGGGGCTGAATCAGCGTGCTCAGCAGCCGTGAACAGAGTCCAGATTATCGTCTTTGCACATTGTCTAAAGGGGACATTAGTGGTGCTGTGTGGCTATCCGAATTACTGAGCATGTCCGAATTATTGGTTGGCGACTGGACTCCGTATTGTCAAGGAGCACAAAACAAATGACTGTAACAATCCTGCATCTTTTTATAGAACTTTGGTCAAGAAAGGTGTGCCTTCATAAGGGAAAAATGCACTACAACATCCAATCCTAATTTATGTTTCCATGTGGTAGGCTTAGCAAGGTGAAAGCCATGGCGTTGGCAGCCAAGTGCAACCTCCTCAAACAATGCTTATTATTATAAACTCTATTAGAATTTGTACTAAAGGTTATATGTTAGTGCATGCGATTAGTTTTCTTGATGCTTTGATGTGAAGTGCAATACTAGAGTCTGAAAAAGTTGTTTCTACGAGGTGGCCAGTGCAGCTGTTACGGTTCGCAATGTGGCTTCTGACCTCTCGTGGGTGATTTGGAAGAAGGCACTCTTTTGCATAAATTGTCCACCTTAAAACGTAACTTACGTATTTCGTAGTTCCCTTGCTGCCATTAGTGGTGATGCCGGCAAATGCCCTGGTAGTTTTGGCAAGAGTGATCGGAGCGATGCCGGCCCAACCGATGGCTCTAGAGGCTCAACGGTGCATGTCTCCCGCTCTGCCATCAACTGTAGCCATCCAATGGTCTGATCCCACGATAAAAATCTGCATGGCACACCAGACGTCTGATCCCGCTAATCTGGTACAATTCATTAGCATCATCATCTGCCTGTCTACACCCGCTGCAGCGCAAAGGCCTCTCCCATCATCTCCAATCCTCCCAGTCCTGTATTAACTGTGACCTATTTATCCCAGCAAACTTCTTGATCCCATCTGCCCACCTAACCTTCTGCAGCCCCTGCCATGCTTGTCTTCTCTGGGAATCCACTCTGTTACTCTCATTGATCAACAGTTTGCATTACGTGCCCTGCCTGTGCCCATTTCTTCTTAATTGCTACTACTATGTCCTTGACATGCTTTTGTTCCCTTACCCACTCTACTCGCTTCTTGTCCCTCAACTTTACACCTATCGTTTTCCATTCCATTGCTCACTGAACTGTCTTCAGTTTAGACTGAACCCTTTTAGTGAGCCTCAAGTTTTTGCACCGTAGTTGAGTACTGGTAAGATACAGCTGCTATAGACTTTCCTCTTCAGAGACAGTGGTAAGCTGCAATTCATTACCTGAGAATGTCTGCCACATGCACTCCACCCCGTTCTTATACTTGTAATTATTGCAGCCTCATGGTTGGGATCCGGGGTTACTACTTGGCCTGAGTAGATATATTCGCTTACCACTTCCACTGGCTTGCCTTCTATTTCAAACCTACCATTCTGCTCTGCCGGTCCAGTTTGTAATCATGCTTTGCAATTTGTTACTTAGCAAGGCAACATCATCGGCAAATCTGAGGTTACCGAGGTATTCTGCATTAACCCTTATGCCCACCTGTTCCCGATTCAATGTTCTGGATAGGTCTTGTGTGAACATGCTGTGAATAACATTGGAGAGATTGTGTCTTCTTCTTCTGATGCCCTTCCTTATAGGTATTTTACTGCTCTTGTTGAGGAGGGCTGTGGTGGCTGTGGACCCAATGTAGATATCCTTTAGTACTCTTACATAATGCTCGTCACACCCTGATTCCGCAATGCCTGCCCGACTGCTGATGTTTCGACCAAGTCAAATGCTTTCTCATAGTCTATAAAAGCTATATACAGGAGCTGGGTATACTTCTCTGATGTGGGAATGTGGTCTGCCGTTGAATAGCCTTTATGAAACCCCGCTTGTTCATTAAGTTGACAGGCCGGGGCGGCTTCATTTCGATTGAGGCAAAATGTTGAGGCCCGTGTGCTGTGTGATGTCAGTGCACGTTAAGAACCCCAGGTGGTCGAAATTTCTGGAGACCTCCACTACAGTGTCTCTAAGAGCTGGTTTTGGGATGTTAAACCCCACAGATGTCAATCATTAAGTTGACTGAAATATAAGGTGGTACATGTTCTATTACCGATTACCTTGGTAAATGCCTTGTGGACCATTGACAGTACGCTCATTGACCTGTAATTTTTCAAGTCACTTTTCCCATGTCACTTTCTTATGGGTTAGGATGATTTTCACATTCTTCCCTGATTATGGTGCACTCATGGTCATAAGGCACTGTGTATACAGCTTTTTGTTTTTCTAGTACAATTTGCCCGCCATCTCAAGAGATTTGCTGTTATCTCATCCTCACCAGGCGCTTTGCCTCCTTGCTTTTCTTTCAAAGCCTTCTTATATCATTACTGGTAGGATGTCTACCTCCTCTGAACTGTCTCCTTGTTTGATATTATCCTGGATGTCGCGGCTACTGTACAGATCACTATAGAGCACCTTGGCTACTATAACTATTTATCCCTGTTTGTTATCACATTGCCTTGCTTGTCTTTAAGTGCATACATCTGATTTTTCCCTATGCCTAGACTCCTTTTCACCGCTTTCAAGCTGCCTCCATTCTTTACAGCATGCTCGATCCTCTCCATATTATATTGTCTTTTGCTCATTAATTTTGAAAACTCCTCTAGTTCTATTCTGTCAGCTGGGGTGCAGACTCTAATACCATCATGCTTCGCCATTTCCTAATTAAATATTTCATCTCCTGGGAAAGTTTACTAGTATCATGTCTAGCGATCTTACCTCCTACTTCTATTGCACACTCCATGATAATGCGTGTAAGATTATCGATCGCTTCCTGAGCCATAAACTCTGCTTCCTTGTTAAAGCTGAATGTCTGTTCTGCAGTGCATTCCTGAATTCAACTTTCTGTCTGTTTAACTGTTATCTCATTGATCATCTTCTTTCGTACTAGCTTGTTAACGGTCCCTTCTCAAATCTAGCCTAATTCGAGATCTTACTATCCTGTGGTCACTGCACCTCACCCTTCTGAGCACTTCCACATCTTGCATGATGCCAAGGTCATTGCATGGTATTAATTGTATTTCATTTTTATGCTCCCCATTTGGGCTCCTCCACATCCGCTTGCAGCTCTTCTGCTTGTGGAAGAAGGTATTCATGATGCGCAGGTTATTCTGTTCTGTGAACTCTACTAAGTCCCCTCTGTTATTCCTACAACCCATACCACAGTTCCCAACTGCCTTGTCTCCAGCCTGCTTCCTGCCTACTTAGCATTGAAGTCTCCCATAACTACGGTATACTGTGCTTTTACTTTAGACATTAATTCCACATCTTCATAGAAGTGTTCAACTAGCTGGTCGTCATGGCTGGATGTAGCCGTGTAGCACTGTACCACATTGAATTTGTACCTCTTATTATGCCTAATTACAAGAGTGGCTACCCTCTCAATGATGCTGTAGTATTTGTTTATGTTGCCAGCTGTGCTTTTGTTGACCAGAAATCCCACTCTCAGTTCTCTACCCCAGTAGTGGCAGCTGTGTTTCATTCGGTGACTGGGGTTTGTTGCTCCATGCCAGAGTTAAGTGCTCCCTCGCAAAGCCGGTCGGCTGCTCCAAACCTGCCATTGGAATTCAGCTGAGCGGATCATGGAACAAGCGGGGACCAGACTTGCTAGTCCACATTGAAGGAAAAAATGTTAGCCTGGGATAGTTACGTAATGAGTGGGACAGGTGACTGCTGGTCATTTAGTGCAGCAGAATTCACACGAAGGTGTGAGAGCTGCAGGTCGGGATGACAGAGAGTTACGGAGGTGACGAAGTTGTCGAGTTTGCAGCCATTAAAATGGCATCAGTTAGCTCAAGGTAGGGTTAATTGGGCGATCATTGGAAGAGGCCTTTGCCTCCAGTGTACGTAGAATAGGCTTATGATAATCCATGCCCGAGCTTAGGTCTGTTGCGGAGAACTTACCTGTATCGAAGAATGCAGGTATTGTGAACTGCAGAATTAAATGAAACTGGATGTAAATATCTGAAGGACTCCCCAAGACAAAGCACCATGTTGTGCAGGGCACACACCACTGATGTTTGCCTGCCTGGGGGGCCATGAGGCTGTGGCTCGAGCCCTGGTGGAGGCGGGCGCAAACCTTGAGGAGCACAATGAGAACGGCCACACCCCCCTCATGGAGGCTGCCTCTGCCGGGCACGTGTCGACTGCCCGTATCCTCGTGGCTGCTGGCGCCTCCATAAACACCCACTCCAATGAGTTCAAGGAGTCTGCGCTCACTCTCGCCTGCTACAAGGGTATGCTGGCTCAATCACATGTTCCCCCCCCCACTCCCTTCCCTAACCTTGGTGGTGTAGGTGGACGCGACTGTGGGGAATGTCTTGAGGATGCTGCTTGCTGAGGTAGCCGTAGTGCTTGCTAACCAGTGATGGGACGGAGATGTGTGTCAGTCTCCAAAGCTTTCTAGATTTGTGGTGCCATGCTGGTGCTGTTTGCCCAGTGTTGGCGGCTTGAAATAGTCAGGTTGCTCACCAGCCTGGAAAACTGGAACTTGTCGATGATATTGGGCATCTCTGAAAAAGTCTGAGAATTGTTGGATTTTTCAAGAACCTGGCCAGGTCATGGAAGCTGACAGATGGCATTCTGTGTGAGTGTTATGGAAATATTCATAACTAGGCTTGTGCGAATATTTGAACCAGTATAAAAGGATATTAGTTTGCCTCAACACATGTATAAGATTTCCAAAATTTCGATGTATTTAGCACAAACAAGATATTTTCCTTGTGTAACCTGCCTGAAAAGGTGGTTTCACTGCAGCCTCGTGCTGCTATTCTGTGAAGCCAGCTTTTCATGGGAAATCTGCACTGCCGTGAAGGCGCGCTTTATGGTGAAATGTGTGCATGGTGAAATATTATTTGTGTTCCGACGAAATATTTTTAAGGTATTAGAGCAGGTTATATTGGCTGTGTATAAAAGAGAATATACCATATTATAACGCTCTACTTCTATGCAAATCTTACTACTACATGCACATATTTGCTTTGAAATAATTCTATTCTGCGTACTATTTGCTGCGACTTTGCTCAGAACCAAAAAAGTGATATTCGCACTAGCCAGGTTACCTCTTTTGTTTACCATCAAACCTCGTTAATATGTGCCTGTTTTAGATGTACTAGCGGTCAAAACGTAGTTGTGACAAACTCCTCGACCGAGTCCCCATAGAGCTTCACGTATCAACTACATGTGTAAGCCATAGCTGCTTGCTGTATGCCTACCGGTTATTGCGTACCTGAACTACCTTTTGTCGAACCGTACTTCTCAATTAGAGGGGCACAGACACCACTGCCTGAGGTGTTGTGCCTCTTCGGCATGATAAGAGACTGGTCGACTAATGGTTGCGGTGATTCCTTTTTGGCTTTACTGATAAGCATTGGAAAGGAACGAATGAATTGCGGCCACTGCCAGTACGGCTTATTGCCAACAAGTGCATCACGATAAGCATCTTCGGCTATCTGCTCTACGGCTCGCTTCTGCCTACTCCTGCAGAAGTGCTTTAAAGTTTGTGCCACTTCATAGAAACAGAAGCAAATCTATGTTGCTACTGTTAGCCCAGAAAGGTAACTGCCCCCATCGTTCACAGTCAGTAGTGCGCCGTGTGTGCAGAGGGATCCACTCAAACCTGTGTAGACGGTACCATACCAACATTGTAGTGCAACCGTAACCAGGACAGCTGTGACAGTCCACTGTGCTTCACGTTTGCTGCTGTGTCTTTGTACATGACTGGGCACGACAGCCCTGTGCGTTGCAAAGGTGCGGAGTGCGTGTCGCTTGCAGGAAGCTTGCTGTCGCTGCAACCGTGCAGGGGAAATATGGCGCTGGTACGGAGGCAGCCACACGTACGACAAATGCGCGTGTGTGGTACTGCAAACGTCACAGCTGTGACAGCACGGGCCAAGTAGGTGACGCGTTGCATGCAACTAGCCAGCGACGATTGGCACTATGCCCAGCCATGCCGCTGCGGGTGTCGCGTTTCGTTGGAACAGTGTTTTTCACTCAATAGCAGATCGTGATGCAAGAGGTGCAGATGCGCGCATGCACATTGGGGAAAGCTCGTGCGCGTGTCCGCCCACTCCGTGAGCTACTGCATGTTCCGGAATCTGAGTATTATTGAAACACTCCATGCGCTGTCGGCCAGTTGTGCGAGAGTGCCGGAACTTTTTCTGCGCTTTGCTAAAAAGGAAGCAAAAAGGCCCGTAAGCTTTGTAATGGGCACTTCAGGCAATATTAGTGTGCCATTGCATTTAATTCATTGTTGGTAATGGCAGCACACGTAACAAAATGCATATTTGCACTTAGTGGCTAGTGTGCACTACTGTTTAGTGCATAGTTTTGTGGTGTTCACAGCAGGTACATATTAACGAGGTTTCGTAATTCACTTTTGAAAGGACCATATTTTACTGATTATAGAGCAGCTAGTCTGTGTTATATGTTGTAGCATGTTGCATATGTAGAAGGGAGCACTTTCTGTTACTGCATGTGGAAGCCAACATCCTATGTGGCAACTTTCATTGGATAAGAACCTGCAATATGTTATGAAATTTGTTTCTGGATGGCTTTCTGTGTTTCAAGTGCACAAATGTAGGATTTTTTGTTTGCAAGGGACAAATCTAATCTGGTAATTTAGTCTTGCAACACCTGACAACTATTCGAACTATTCATTTTAAAATTATTAGGCTCCAATTACTATTTGTTTCTAACCGAAATATATTGCTATTGATGAAACCTTTGATGAAGGCTGATGAAGTTGTTGCTTTGGCTGTAGTCATAGCTATCACAGGTGGTTGAAATTTCCGGAGCCCTCCACTACGGCGTCTCTCATAGTCATATCGTGGCTTTGGGATGTAAAACCCCCGAAATTAAACAATTGCAGCTATTGCTTCTGGAGATCGTATAGCGTATCTCAATTCTTCAACGCAGCATAACTTTGCTCATGCTAATTATAATTAATAACCACCTGTTCTGTTTGTAAGTGCACAGCAACTATGTCGTTCAGTAGTGTACTTATTGTAAGCAGTAAGTGCCTTTCATTCTTTTTTCTTTTTTTTTTTACCACTTGAAGGCTCATTTCTGGTGCACAGAGTTTGCCGAGCACACTTGCCTGTCAAGGAATATGTTTAAAATGGTTGGTTAAAAGCTGGGAAAGTTGGCGAATTTGGAAAATATAAGTTTTTAGACATCCCTATAGGGAAAGGCACCAGAGAGATGGTGAATGAGTGTTTCATCTTTGCACCTTTCTGTTCAGTGAATACGAGTGTTTCATCTTTGCACCTTTCTATTCACGGCACTGTGGCTGTTTTGGCTCCCTCAGCTTAGTTGGTCGAAGTGGCGCAAAAGTGGTGCAACTAGAAATATCTTTTCTTGAGCCACATGTGCTTGTGCAGGGCACCTTGAAATGGTACGATTCCTTCTTGAAGCGGGCGCCGACCAGGAGCACAAAACGGATGAGATGCACACTGCCCTCATGGAGGCCTCCATGGATGGCCATGTCGAGGTGGCTCGGTTGCTGCTGGACTCGGGTGCTCAGGTGCGCTTCGCAGTTGCTCATGCTTGGTTCTTGGTGTAATTGCCAGTTCTTGCTTGTTCTCGGAAGAGTTACACTGCGTAAATTGACATCAACCACAGTGTAGGCCAAAATGTATTTCATCATGTGTAATGTCGATGTAACAAGTTTGTGGTTCTCTGATGCCCAAAGTACGTGGCAGGCTGCCTATTGGTTTATGCAAGCCCCAAAGCAATTCATTAACAAAACGGTTAAAGGTGTCTGGAAGTGCTTTTGTGAGTGAAGGTCCTTGCTGTTTGTGTCAGGTGAACATGCCGACAGACAGCTTTGAGTCGCCTTTGACATTGGCGGCCTGCGGGGGCCATGTTGAGCTGGCCATGCTGCTCTTGGAGCGGGGTGCCAACATTGAGGAGGTGAACGACGAGGGCTACACACCTCTCATGGAGGCTGCACGCGAGGGCCACGAAGAAATGGTGGCCCTGCTCCTCTCCCAGGGTGCTGACATCAATGCCCAGACAGAAGAGACGCAGGTGAGTTTTCTCAACTGGTGCTGTGCTTTGCAGTGTGTGCTAGACAATTTCATGGGGCGGGGGAAGCAGGTGCACTCCTTGTACAAAACTGCACTGGGGAAGCATAACCAGTAAAACACTGAGAATTAGAAGAATTCGTACAGTCTCATATTTGGTAAAATAAATATGACTTGGTAATTACGGCAGCCTGCACCCAACGGATTTGCTGCAAAATACAGCGGTTTCATTGGAAACAAAGAGCAGTAAACAGAACAGTGCGTTACCTTGTTAGCTTTGTTGCATTGAGGTTGGTTATACGAACCCTACCCTGGTACATCAACTACCCTGTTGATATATATATAATGAAACTTTCAGATAGGCTCATAGCAAATGCATTTGAAGAAGCACCAAGTTTCGTGCAGTTATGTTCACTGGTTCTTAAGTTACAGCAATTTATCCGATATAGTCCATATGGGTCTTTATTGGGGCCTGAGGGATTTGGAAAATGTGCTAGTACTGTGAAATCACTGTTGATTCCTAGATAAGCACCATGGGGCAAGACATGGCCCTTTTTTAAAATTTATTTGCTGAAAAGTTTTAGCAGAGTACTGAATTCAGTGCTGCTGATATGGCTTTTATAAATGAAATTTTAATTATAACAAATTACAAAGACAATACATTGGGAAAACGTCCTTGTCTTGCCCTGAGAAATGTATTCAGCTACATAATAAAGAAAGGCCTGATAAAAATTGAATCAGCGATTCCAAAGATATATCTGGACTAAGCAGCTTCACCAGCCAAAAAGTCATCTTGAGAAAATGTATTTTGAAAGTTGCAAACACTATTTTGGGTCTAAAATGATTCTGCAGGGTAGCCAAGTGCTCTTTTGTTCACTTCTATCCTTTGCTGGCTCTCTTGGTTTTGTTTGTTGGCTTTATAAACTGGTTATGATTGCCAATGATAATTCAAGACTCCAAAAAAAAAATTTCTTCACATCAACTTTGCATTCACATATCAGTCATGCACAATACATGAGTGTTGGTGATTGTCTTGTACCGATAAACAGTGGCTACTTTTCTAAGAGATGGGTTGTCATAATCATCGTTGGTAGTGCGCATCGCATGGTACGCCTGCACTGTCTTGGGCCTGCCAACTGGTGTGTATGACCACATGATGATCATGTGGGCAATGACATCACTTGGAAGGCACGACGAGAGATGGTAGACGCGATGGAGACTTTACAAAGTGCTGCACACAACAACGAAAAGCGAAGCAGGAGATGCAAAGGCTGGCCACACGGCAACAGCAATGAACCGAGTGTTAGACCTTGCCACCATTGACATTTGCACCTTTTAGCAAGCAAATTACCAGTCTAAAGCAGTAAACTTCTTGTGTTCTGTGGGGCAGGTGAGCAGAAAGCACCATGTCACGTTATTTACATTGAAACCTTGATATAAATGAAGTCAGTAAAGGTGGAATTTACCTTGTTATATTAAAGATAGTTAAATCAAAATTTGGTCTTTTGTACTACATATTGCCATCGAAGAATTCTTATTTACATGGACTCATCTCAAGAATGTTTTAATAACAGCAGTAAGAAAAAAAGACCAATTTCAATCAGGGGGGGGGGGGAAAAAGCTCTTAGCATAGGGGATGCTGCGACCACAATGTGCCTAAAGAGACCCAGATACAATACACTGGGGTGTGAAAAGATAAGCAAAGTCCATTCTGGCCACCGTGACTTGTTATCAAAGCCTCCTGTGTTTCCCAGGCTGTGAGGGGGTGATGGCATTGTTATCGTATTCACTGTATCTTTAGCTATCAAGAAGAAAAGTTGATAGCTGTATATCATTTCCAGAAGGAAGCAGTGATGCATTTGTTCTGACAGTTGTTGTTGACGTGTGTTTTCTGAGCTATCGGTATCTCTTGCAAAGGAAATGAGTGCCTGCTGCATTTAGTACTACCGCTTCTACAGCTATGCACTTGAAACTACATTGAATTGGGATCCGGACTACGGCACGGGCAACGTAATATACAGAACTAGGTTGGTTGTGAGGCGCCCAAGGTGCAAGGCGCAGGGTGTGCAACAAGACAGTTCTCCTGCATACTGTACTCTCCCCCTGCTCTGGTGGTGAGGAGCGCGAGCATTAAGATTCCATTTACCCCTCGCCCCCTCCAGCCGCAGGTGGGAAAGGCGCTGTTCCACTTTGCCGGCCACTTTGTCGTATGGTGCACAATGTGTTGTGTTCAGCAAAAACCGTGTCCAACTCCCCCATCTAACCATTGGCATCAGCGGAAGTTTTGATCTATCAGCCTGGTGTTCCTCTGCGGCAACACTGCAACTTTGATATATCGAAATTGTGCATAAAAATGCTTCGTTGTATTGAGGTAAAGAATACATGATGTTTTATGGACATCATGTGTAAAAATCAAAGTAGTATTTAAGTTTGTTACATCAAGGCTGAACTGCATTTCTTGAGGGCAGGCATGACCTGGTTGTCTTTCCATTTGCAGGAGACGGCCCTCACGCTGGCCTGCTGTGGGGGCTTTCTGGAAGTCGCGGACTTCCTGCTCAAGGCGGGCGCTCAGTTGGAGCTGGGCGCCAGCACTCCGCTCATGGAGGCTGCCCAGGAAGGGCACCTGGAGCTTCTTCGGTACCTCATCGGTGCTGGTAAGGAAAGATCTTAAAAGTGTCTGCTCATGAATCCTTTTTGACTATCGTAAAGCTGGCCTTTCACTGATCCAGGCTGCAGTGATGCTACTGTGCCATACTGTTCTAGGTCGTGCTTCCCCAAAATGTGGCAAATGTGCTCTTGCCAAGCACCACAGAGTGCCGTACTTTCTCAAACCTAGGCTGGGCATGGTCATAAGCCGACCATGACAATTCTTAAAGCAAAAAATGAAAACGAAAACTTACCCCCAAATGCAGGCTGAATAAAAGAAAAGCCCCCTTTCATTCACAGAAAGGCATGCAGTTTATTTAGAGCTGTGTGGTTAGAAGCAAGTTCGAATATTAATGTTTGAGTGCAAATAGAATGGAATATTTTTCTAGTAATGTTCAGTCAGTCAGTCAAGAAGAATAATGTTGAAGTATTTTTTTTTTTTTCAATAATACTATGTTAAATTACAGGTAAGTGTACTGCGAAGCATGGGCAAAAGGAAGCAAATTTATTGCACAACCAGTATACCCTCGTATATCATCCCTGCCCCGCCACGGTGGTCTAGTGGTCATGGCACTCGGCTGCTGATCCGAGGGTCGCGGGATCGAATCCCGGCTGCGGCGGCTGCATTTCGATGGAGGCGAAATGTTGAGGCCCGTGTGCTGTGCGATGTCAGTGCACGTTAAAGAAACCCAGGTGGTCAAAATTTCCGGAGACCTCCACTACGGCGTCTCTCATAATCGAGAGCTGGTTTTGGGACGTGAAACCCACAAATCAATCAATCAATCGTATATCATCCCTAAAAAAAAAGAACATTCAAGTCCTAAAGAACAGTCAAACAGAGAAGTGCGCATATGCATGAGTAACTTCTCCCCACAGTATGAGAGTGCTAGCTTCCTCACATTATGCAAGTGCTAGTAGCTTCGTTGCTGTACAGCTTTGCTGCTGAGTGTGAGTGCTAGCTTTGCGAATATACGTCTACTAGCTTTGTTGCTGTGCACAAGTGTTAGCCTCGCCGCAGTACACGTGTACTAGCTTCGCCACTGTAATCAAGTGGTAGCATCGCCTCAGTATAGGAATGTCTTGCAGCGAAGTGTACTACATGTGGGAATGGGCCACTTGTCACTAGACATAGCATGTTTTGCCCCTTAGTTACAAACTTAGACTAGTTGGAGTAGTAAAAGTTCAATGCGAATTGAATAGCAAATGCTATTAGAAAATTAGATTGTGAATATTTGCATAACCTTAATTTTGCAGTTAAACCTCGATATAACATGGTCGGTAAAATCTGCAATTTACTTTGTTATATCAAAACTTTCTTAAATCGCAATTCAGCCTTTAGGGAGACATGTGGACTGAAAAATCACTGTTTTCTGAAAAATTCTTACTTTTTTGTTTGTACAGTGGAGCCCCCGTTTACGACAACCCTCATTTTACGATGGATTAGTGCCATCCCGGCAGAAACGCGTAGACACAATGCATTAAAAACCTCAAATATACGACACGACCTTACGCCGAACCCGCGTTACACGATGATCCACGCAAAGTGGGGTGACGGCGAAGAAAAGGGAAGTGCCGCGAGTGTCTTTCGTCGCACTGGGAAAAGAACCCGCCTTTGTAACTTAGCAGCTATGGTGCTGGCTTGCTAAGCTTGAAGTCTCGGGATTGAATCCTGCAATGGTGGCCACATTTTGATGGGGCAGGATGCAGGAAACAGCTGTGTACTTAGATGTGGGTGCACAATAGAGAACCCCAGGTGGTCAAAATTACTCCGAAGCCCTCTGCTACAGGGCGTGCCTCATAATCATTTGATTTTAGTACGTAATACGCCACATGTTATCATATACTGTATTTACTCAATTCTAAGCTCCCCTTGTTTTGTAATGTGGCAATACTCAAAGTGAGGGATGGGAGGGTGCTCAGATTAAAAAAATCTAAAATTACTGCACACCACACCCCCTTTTTATCTCATTTTGACGCAGTGGGCGCGAAAAACAGCATTTAGTAAGAAGAAAAACAGGTGCACACACTGAACACACTGCTTTTTTTTTTTTGTCTGATAGTCAGTCACTCACTCTCACTGGCGCTTGAACTAAAGTCTGTCGTACTGCTTGGCCCATCGCCCTGGGTATGCCATTGCAGGTACTGAGACGTGGGTGGGGTCTCGGGACACAAGGTTGGCAGTGAGCGAGCATGCTTGCCATTGGTTACGTGCTCTTCATAGAGAGAAAAGGACAGAAACTAGATTTTCAGACACGTTTTTCCCCATTTCTCCGAAAACAACAAGGTTGCTTAGAATCTGGTAGAATAGTGAAAATACGGTGTTATGGGAAAAAAAGTGTTCAAAGCCCGGTGGGCTGCAACATGACTAGATTTGATTAGCACTTGGTGCTGGACGCACCAAGCACTGTTGTTTCTCAACTGCAATGTGTGTTGTGTGCAGGGGCCTGTGTTAATGCAAAGACTGCCACGGGGGACACAGCATTAACGTATGCCTGCGAAAATGGCCACACGG